>VXAA01003461.1:326778-427528 GCA_013399115.1 Anseranas semipalmata
GCTCCTCCCCCTCAGCGCGGGGCTGAGGGCGCCGGCCCGCCCGGAGGGGGCCGCTTCCTTGCCCGGCTGCAGCGGGGCAAGACGGGGGCCCGGTGCCCCCAGGCAGCCCCCCCGGCGTGAGGGCGGCCCTCCGCCTCCCCGCCGCTGGCCCGGTGCCGGTGGCACCCCCCGGGGCTGCGCTCCTGAGGGGCCGGAGGCCTGCTGGTCCCCCGCGGGGTCGTCGTGGTTCTCTGCGCAGCTTGGAGCGCTGGGGTGCGGCGGGGGAGCGCCGTATCGGTTTCTACACAAAATGTAGAGGCGACAAGTTGTCAGCGTGGTTCTGTAAGCTCCTCGGGCCAGAGGCCATCGCTTTATTCCGTCGCACAGAGCTTCGCTGAGTAGGACTTTGGTCCAGGACTTGGCACAGGCACTTACCACAGGAAAAGCAGAAACTTGCGCAGACCGGTAGCTATGTACGCAGGATGGCTGGTCTGCAAAGCTAAACAAAGCGGCCTTCACGAGGTGAACCTCCGCTTTTGGTCTCTTGAGCGCCTGGTCACCTTGTTAAGGAAGAAAGGGGGAAAAGCTGTTAGGTGTCGCACAGTTAATTCACATCCATTACTAATACTCATTTACATTTTTATTCAGGGCTAAATGGCAAGCAAATGGACTATTTGAAGCACTTGGTTTGATCACTTGGTTTGATCATCAGGAGGGACTCTGCAGAGGATAACTCACAGGGCATCTGCTGGGCATCTCTGTAGTCTCAGACTCTTCCCTGATATGGAACAAAATGAAGGTGAACAGGAATCCCAGCCAGAGAGTCACGTGGATAGCAAGAGCAGCGTGAAATCCTTGCCTGGGGGAGCAGCCCATGTCAAACTAGAGATAAAAAAGCACGCAGTTACGGATGACTACAAGCTCTCCAAGCGGGTGTTAGGGTTAGGAATCAATGGCAAAGTACTGGAGTGTTTCAACAAGGAGACGGGGCAGAAATGTGCTTTGAAGGTATGTAGGCTTTTTCTTCTTTTTCCCTTGTTTATGTTTTGGAGGCCAGGGTTCACTTCTAAAGGCCTAGAAAAACTACTCGTTCTGCTGCTTACATTTCACACAGAGGGCTGCATGAAGAAGGATTCCAACACACGGAGACGTTTGTGTTGCTTACAGTATAGTGGTCCAAACTTGAGTCTTTTCCAGAATATTCTGCGCGAGTTTCTAGGAGAATGTTACCAGTTGCAAAATTCTCATGTTTGTATTTCAAAGACATAAAAACAGAGAAGAGAACATCTAGGTCTGTTCTGTGAGAAGGCTTGCTAGATTTTGAATGAATATATTATGCAATACTTGGGAAGGAAACTGTTTTGGATCTTGTGCAATGAAATAGGCCTGAACTGGGAAGTATTTAAATGTTCATTGGTCTTCAGGCTTTCCTCCCTTCGAAGGTTTTTTTGAAGGACACTATTAATTGTAGATGCAAAGCTGGTAGAGGCAGACTGTCACAAATATCTAATTTAGGAAGGAGGATCCCTTTTTTTTTTCCAGTTTACTCTGTTATTCTCCTGTTTATCTTTGTGGTCTGTTTCCAGAAGGGCATTACCTGGGAAAACACTGTTAACACCAGTATTGGCAAATAAGTTTAGCTGTTAACTGAAAATGAGTAGGTATTCATGATGATATGCATGACTTCAATAAACGGACCAGTAAGCATTAATTAGAGAACATTAAGCTCACCTGCCTTTTGCTCTGCAGCTTTTAACCTGAAGATTTCCCTGATGATTTTAGACCACATGATTAAAATAAATAAATAAATGAAAAGCTAGCCGAAATGAGAACCAGCTTGGTTCTATACGGCAAGGCTGAAAACCGGTTGAAGTAATTGTCGTGAGAATTTCTTAAGAATGTTACTGGGTTCTTGCTGAAGTTGATGTGATTAGTTAGGATATTTAGAAGGCTTTTGGGTACCCTTCTACTTCTTAAACCTCGCACTCTGCATTTGCTGCCAGCAGGACAAATCTGTTACTGGGCAGCTGGAAGGCCTGCCGAGGTCTGGATGTGGTCTTCCCTTTACCGAGCTAGAACTGCCATCCCCAGCAGAGTTCTCGCACTCTGATGTAGGAGGCTGGAAATATCTGGTTTTGTATATTGATATATTTGTATATCTGGCTTTGTATATTAAAAAGAATTTTAATAGATGAACTAGAAAAGCTTATAATACAATAACATGCTGATTAATGTGCACGTTTCCAGCACTCTCACCTTCTTTATCACAGTTTGTATTATCTACACATAGCTGGCTCACAAAAGTTTATCATGGGGGAACCTGGAAGTTTTGGCGAACAGCCTGAGAAGTACTGGGGTTTCACCCCTGCCCAGGTGGGTTTTACTACTCTGAAGTGTGATCCATTAATCAGATCCTTCTGCTAAAATATTCAGGAACAAGTGAGTTAACTGGAAGTGCTATCAACATTATTTTCCATACTTAGCATACTACGATGAAGGATAGTATTCCTTCAAGCTAGTACGGAAGCTGTTCTGCTATTTCTGAAGAGTTTAGCAGGTTCGTACTTACTGTATGCCATTCATACTTCAAAGGTTTTATGGAAGCATTTTAAAATAGAAGTTGCCATTCAAGAGCACAAACCAGTGGCAATGGGTGCGTTCCAGAGCAAATTCTGTAGCTCCAGAATCAAATAGGAAATACATCCCTGTGGATACTGGCATCTGTAAAATGTTCTAATGCAGTGCTCAGAGCTGTGGAGGGGGAGAGGAGAACTGACGGTGCTGTGCCCTGACAGAATGTCCTCTGCCTGATGGGGAGGAGGAAGCTGCAGTAGATCCTCTGATATCAGCTTCTGTTTAGCACTGATTGACTTGGCCGTTTTTTTTCAGGACTTTTAAAATATATTGAAGACCGAAGTTTGCCATTGTCAAGCTGGAGTTTTGTCAGTGATGGTTAATATATCACTGAAATTGCATTATATATGTGTCATTCCCCCAGCTGTGGAATGTGTGCGCTTTTCTTCCAAAATGGACAGAAATACGAAGATGTTTATGAGAGCTCTAGGGAGCTTAAATGGCAGATAATACTTTGCTGCTTGTGTGCATGTATTTCTCATTGTTATGAGTTTAAGTGCTGAATAAAAAGTTAAATATGCAATTAAGCAAAATTGCTGGCGGCCCAGAGAGAATCCGCTATTCTCTCCAAAGATGGTCTAATGAGAAGATTACCCAACAAGGAAGGATAAAAACTGTGCTTGGTTAATTGGCAAGAATAGAAAGATCTTTTTCCTAGCCCTGAAGATATTTGCAAGGATGAAAATGTTCAGAGGAGTTTTCCCATTGTTTCTTGTGAAACCTGAACTGGGCCATACAAGTCCCAAACCTGCTTCAGATGGAACTTCAGAGAAATCACCCAGTCAAAACAGTTATGGAAAAATACACAGGAAATTTGGAAAAAAAAAAAAATGTTCAGAGACAACTTCAGTGCACAGTTCTGTGTAGGGACAATAGGGCCTCGGTGTTTCAGCCTTGCCACCGCTCACACTTCTTAGGTGTGATGGCTGGGTTATCATTCACTTGCAGGAATAGAAAGTGGAGGCTGTTGAAGCTGTCACAGAAGAAAACTCTGGTCTGACAGGTAAAGAAAAATGTAGACTGATTTGCAAGCTGAGCAGAAAAAAAACCAAGGGCTGCTAGATGGATTTCTTTTTTCCTGGAGGTTGCTTGTGCAGTGTCCATTGATATCTTTGTATATTTGTGGACAAATACCTCAGGTGTGAGTGTGCTCACTGTAACCTGCTCCTGGGAAAGGAAAAACATCACTCCTGCTGCTGAAGATGAAGTGTGATAGTCTGTTCCCCTGCACACCAAACTTGTCCATTAAAGAAGCTTCTGACTTGGCAGATGGCACTGCTTTCTGCCTGCAGGTTTTTTTGTGTGTGGGAACAAAGCCAGCACAGCCAGGATCTGGATAGAAATTACTCAATGGAAGGAATTTGAACTGAGGTACTCAAGAGGAAAGGGCTCAAACAGGCAGAAACGTTCATCCCCAGAGCCATGTGTCAGTCGAGCTCTACATGCTGTGACTGGGAGGTCCCGCTGTCTTCTTCAGTCTGTGTCCGTAATTGGAACTAGTTAGAATTTCACTAATCATTTTAGAGTGGGAAAAACAAGACAACCTCCTAGAGACACTGCAGAGCTTTGGTTATTTTCCTACAGTATTACGTGGCTTAGCTTACTCCGCTTGGCATTATGATTTGCTACACGCTTTAAAAATGTGTTGTCAGCTTTGTTTCTGTTAGATTGAAATGCCACACACATTGCTGTCCTGCTACAGAAAACCTAATCTGTTTACTCAGACACATAATGACATTTTGGCTGAACAGCACTGTTTGCAAATAGGGAGAACACTGGGATTTAGAAGGGTGGAAGCACAAACAAAACTGGTCTGCAGGACTGGCCTTCCAGAACGCAACTATGTTTTGGCCCATCTCTTCCTTGCAAATAAAAAACCTCAGATCTCTTTCTGTAGTTGATCCAGAAATAGCAGTCAAGTGAAGTCTAGTCACTGCTATTTTTATCTTTTCTATGCCAGCCTGCCCTCTTCTGTTCACTTTACCTTTGGGGGCTAAAATTTAACTCCCACTCCTTTACCACTGCCATCAGCCGGAGTGTTCTGTGATGTTTTTCACACTCCTCCCTCCTTAGGGAGAGGAGATGGAAACAGCTGGCTACCTGTGAGGGTAAATGTGGACTCCTGGGACTTGCCTTCCCATAAAAAAAATCTATCTCTTTGTTCTTTTCTTTTCTCTTCCCTCACTTTTTTTTTTTTTTTGTACAAATTCCTGCTAAGTGGTGTCAAAATAATATTTCAATGCATTTGACCTACCTTAGCTTTGTGAAAGATGGTAGGAAGGGCTCAGAAAGAGTTGGGATCAAGAGAGGAGAGCTCTCTTGAGAAGTGACCATTCTTTTGCTGGGGTATTGGCACTTTTCTGCATCTGCTGTTTCAGGGCTTTGGTGGATGTTTCAGGATGTAAGAAGTGTTACACGTTGGCATACTGTTTGACTTCAGTAAACAGATGTGCTTCTTTCCAGGAGAAGAAAAAGAAGGACAGTTCAGACACAACAAAACAAAGATCTTTGGAACTTTAGGAAAACAAAGTGCATTGTTTTATGAGTATTTTGGTACTTTGATATGAAAACTCTCATGAATAACAGTATAGCAGTTACAGAAGTGCTTCTTCCCTAAGCACCATGTGTACACACCATGTACTGTGGCTTCCTTCCAGTCATCTGCGACTTTTAGACTAAGGCAGAGTATATGTGAATGGACCTGCTAGTTCATAGGTCTTATCCTCTAGGACAAATAGTGACTTAAGCAACGACCTGCCTCATGGAAAATGTACGCTGTTATTAGCACTTAGCAGCACAGGATGTGATTTGCTGATTTGAAGACAAATAGGTGAAGCCCAGACATTAAACAAAGCAGAAAGCAAACACAAAAATGAACAGGCTCCTTGTCTTTTAGCTTTAAAGAACTTTTGGTGAATGATATAGAGGATAATAATATAGTAGGAGTCTCTACTGTAATCACAGAAGTATTAGCATAACTTTGTACTCAGGAGGAAACAGGTAATAGAGAAATTTTGCAAGATATCATTACCTGAAATGGTTCTTGGAAACCACACATAAGACTACATAGAGAATGTGGTTCTGCTTTCCAAAGCGGAATCACTGTGCAGAAAGATAGTCATTCAGCATCACCTTAATTTCATTTTGTCTTGAACCATGTTTCTGCCTCTCACTCAATTTTCATGTTTCTGATTAAGTTAAATAATACTGCATCACATAAGCTAATCGCTGGATAGTCTGTTTTCAGTCATTATACCCTGGAGTCAGATCAGGGTTGCTCACAAACAGGAGACTATACAGTCAAAGTATCTGTTTTGTGAGTTATCTAAATAGCTGGTACTTTTAAAATACCCTGCTTATTGCCCAAAATAAGGTGATGATCAAGGAAAAGAATGCAGCAGTTAGGAAGGCAATGCATGTAGAGAAAGTGAAGGTTATTTTAGGCTGATGATTGATTGTAGAATAGGAAATGTTAACAAGCATCTTGGATGCTATAGATTGCATTTTTAGAAGGGAAGAAAATTGTGCCAGATCAGGAATGAAACATTTCAACATTTTAGAGCAAGGAGGAATAATGTTGTACTAAGCTACAGCTGTGGTGGGAATTCAGGGGAACCAAGTGTAATTGTTGGTTAGGTTTTGTGCAGGATGAAGGAGCTCTTGCTTTACTGGAGTGACAATGTGCTTCAGGAGGAAATTAGCACTTTAAGTGAAATATTCTGTAGTTCCCTCTTACCTACCACATTTCCTGCAGCCTATTTATACCGGTTTATCTCATGCTACAGTAAATTCGGTGTCAGTAACACAGCTGAGTATGAGTAATGAACTCCAGGAGCTATGTGTTGGTAGATCAAAGCCAGATACAGTGTAGAATGAATATAAGTTCAGAAAAGTTCCAGTCAAATGGCAGCCCCCAGTGTATGGAGGAGTACCTAAAATATGGATAGCATGAGACTGGTCCTTGAATGTTATCCTTCAGTGCCAATCTCAGTAGGGATTACGTAAATATGCATAAAATACCTAAAATAACATTCAGACGATTAAAAAGTGGGTCATTGCTGCTGCTACAAGAATTGTTTTTAAACCAGTGAGTCATTCAAAACCTGAGTCTTTCAGCACTTTGTGCGTATTTGGGCCAGAATGGCACCTTCCAGAGTGTCAGTTCAACTACTTAATCAAAAAAAAAGGTGGACTTCATCAATTTACTTTGACAGTCTGACATTCTTGACTAGTCTTTCTCCGTATTTGAAATACAGCAAATAACTGGAAAAAAAGAAAAGGTTTGCTTGGTCTGAAATAATAAAACCATGTGTAGTAAATTCCTACTAGGCTCGATAGCAGCTCGTTAAGCCTGTAAAGTGTAGACAGAAAGGTAAATGCTATAAAACCATTAAATCATCTCACAAAACATACTGGGTGGCTGCAGCTTTGTACCTTCTGTGTTCTCTTCCAGTTGACTAGCAAGCTGGCACAAGTTGTACCCTGACTTGTGTAGCAGCAAAGCTCTGGCAGATCAAGGTGTGTTCCCTGCCTTCGCCCGGATTCAAAGATCTGAGAAAGTGTCATAGGTATGTGTCTTATTTCAACGGGGAGGAAGGCGTTCAAAGGCAGAGTGCGTGTGCGTATCGGTCAGACACAGCGAATCAGCTGACACCCCCTTTGGACTAGAAGACCCTTCTCTTTGTCTCTCCCTCCTCCCTGGAGAGTCTAAATCCTCCTTTTCCATTTGACTGAAGTGAAACCTTGCTGTTTCATGCTAGCTGGGACTCTCATTCCAGACAACTGGATTTTGCGAATTAGCTTTAGCACGAGGGAACAATAAGGAAGAATTTTAAAGTTCATCTACTAGTGAAGTGCACTTCAGCCTCATTTACATATGGTAATACCGTGGAGGGAGATGCCCAGACTGGAAAAACCTGATAACATCTTTGGGAAGAATCAGGGCTGCGCCTGAATATCATGGCTCACACTCATCTTCATTTTTTCTTTGTGTATTTTTCTCCATGTGTGGTAGCACCCTGTATAAGAACAGTCTCCTCTGAGAATAAGTGGTTTGTCATGGTAGCCTGCTGCCAGTTAAACCTCAACAGAAAAAAAAGAGATTATCTTCATGCTGCATTAAATTCATGGGAAGCATGAAGGAGGATGTCACTGTCATTTGGAGCAACAGCCAATTTGAAACCAAAAAACTTATTAGATGAATCTTTTGCACATGAAGACTATTTTGTGCTAAAGTCTTCACTGTATATGGTGACTTAAAAAAAATCATTTATTTACGTAATCATATACAGCATGTTACATCTCCAAATGCTTTTGCAGTTACTATTTGCTTGGCCCTGAAAAAGTTCCCATTTCTCACATGATGTGCATATGTTTCCTTGTTTTGGAATTTTCCATGTTAAATATCACTTAAAAACACCAGATTTTAGGATTGTGTGTAATATTCTAATAGCAACAGTATAGCTGTCTGCATAGCTATGCTCATTTGTTTGGGTACAGTGGAATTGCCTCAACTGTGTGCTTCGTGGCTCTTACACCTTAAGAAGACATGGCATCGTTCATGAAAAGGAAAGCGGCAGAATGTGGCCGGCGATGGAGGCAGAGAGGGGGTGACCTGTTTACTCAACTGCAAAACCGTGAGAACTGTCCGTCATCACCAGTGAAAGCTGGTGGTGTGGTCTGTCTGGATTAGAGCGTAGAAATTGCGTGGATAGTGGTATTTTACACAGACTTCCTAAGTATTTAAGATGATTCAAAGCTCCCTAAATGAGATTAAGCTATAATGCTCCAGCATTTTAATACCCCAGGAGTGACGGGGGAGAGAATTCTTGCTCAGCATGTAAATTACGCGTGGCCTCCTAGGTCCCGAATCCTTGCAATATGCAGCGTTTTGCACAGACGCTTTCATGACCTATTTTAAGAGGAAAAGTAAATATAAAAATTAATTTTCCCACCAGAAATGTTGGTTTGCTGAACGTAAAAAAGAAACAAAACAAACCACCCTGAATGTACCATCTTTATGAGTGATTTCAGATGTTTGGGCGAAGGAGCCAACCTTATTAAAGTTGCACTGTTCACAGATCTTAAATCTTGCCAGTTCAAACTCTGGCTCTTCTCCACGGGCTTTTTCCCAGGATGATTTTTTCTTGAGTCCTCTCTCAAGTATGCTGGCCTTCCAAGTGACAGCCCTCAGGCAGCTCCCTGGCTCTGAGGCAGCTGGGTCTGAGGACAGATTTATTAAGCCCATTGTAAGGGGAAAGCTCAGAAAAACTTTTTTTTTTTTTAAACAGCATTTTTAAAATACATAAACTGTGTGCAAGCGGCGGGGTGTAGAGTGACTCATGCTCTGCATCCACTGAACTTTGTTGTGTGGTGAAGTTTTGGCTGGGGCGAGTAGTTTGCCTAGGTGTGAATCAGCCGACAGCCCTTATGAAAGCACCGGAGCAGTGATTTGTAACCACAGTTGGTTTCTATTATGCTGGGGGTTGGATTGGGGTTTTGGTTTTGTTCTCAGAGGAGAGCAGTGAAAATCTGGCTGGGGAGCAGCTGCCTCGCACACCTGCGCTCTGCGTAGGACTCAGCAGGCCTGCGTGCTCCTTAGGACTGAATCAGCCGCGTGTTTCAGGGATGTAGGGTCCTCCAAACCCCGTTTGCAGTGCCACGAGGCCCGCTGTTCTGTGTTGCCGTAGCTGCCACGGCGTCGTCCTTGCCTGTAGTGTCAAGGGTGAGAAATAAGTACCCTTCCCTTGCTTGATTTTTAACCCAAACCGTATTTTTGGGCTGTTGCGGCTTAGTTTCTCTCAGGGCTTTACCCGGTTGCCCACACGTGGCTTTTCTTTTTGTGAAAAGCAGCCTGGTTTCTGCAGCAGCGCGGTTGTTGCCGCCTGGGATGTCCCCGGGCAGGGAGGGCCCCGTGACCCTGGCCCCGCCACGCTGCGGCTCCGCCGTCCCTGTGAGCAGTGAAAGCCTTTCCTCTCGTTCCACTCTTCCCTTCCAGCCGATCTACAGGCAAAATCTGACGCTTGGAAGGTGGCGGGGCTCGACGGCTGCTTGACGCTGGGAAGCTTCCTGTTCTTTTGAGCCCTGTGTCCTGAAGGGCGCTGCTCTGTCGTCTGATTTTAAAGGGTTTTTTTGTGCACAGAACAGCACTCGCGTGCGTGCAAAACCTGCAGCAGTAAGTTTGTGATGAGAGTAGCGCACTGTTCTTTTCGGCTCACGTGTAATGTCTGCTTGTAAATGATAAACGTGAAAACTGGTCTGTCCTTTTACCTTGCCCAGTGATGTGAAACCAAAGGAAAACCTGCTCCAGATAAAGGACTTGTGGTTTTCTGAGGCACCCATCCCCTTGGGATGGGAACTAAGCATCATTTCTATTGCCCTTGAAAAATCACATTGTTTGAAAGTATTTTCTAATACATATTTAACCTGTGAAATTCATTGCCTCAGGAACTGAGCGGCAGTGACACTGTGAAGAATTTGAGAGAAAACAGTGCCTCTCTGAGTATTGCAAATGTGAAGAAGAAACCCATAGTTTCAATATACTGTACAAACGCGTCGTGGTCTTCTAGATCCTGTTGTTACAACTTGTACTTAGGAAACTGTCAGAAAAGTAACGAAGCTTTGAGCTTCAGAAGGCATCCTATTGCTTGTCTTGTGTCAAGTGTATTGCTGCTGTAGGTGTGTGGTATCCTCCTGTCCGAGGAGAGGGAGGGGGAGATTTGGGCTCAGCTCTGGATAACACCATTCACTTGCATAATAGTTTCACGCAGGGTGTGTCTTCCTGGACAAGTTGTTCTTGTCTAAACTAGGGTGTAAATGTAAAGTGCAATAGATTTTTCACAATGCCTATTCATATTCAAATATTTTTCCTCTTGTGAAGGTCAGGGCAGGAGAACACTTCTATCAGTGTGTTGGCCTGTGGAAATGCAAACAATATAATGCTTCTGGAACTTTTTTTCAGGCACTTTCTGCTGCTTATTTTCACCTTTAATAGAAATCACAGTGAAAAGCAACTGCTGAAGATAGTTCATTCCATTTAACCAGAAGCTGAAACTGCAAAGAAATGGCAAGTTAATGCTTTAAACTGGCTCAAATCCATGATGAAATCATGTATCCAAATGCTGATAGGGTTTTAATTCAATTTTTGGGTTCCTATTAATGGCTTTTAGAGACTAAGCTTTGTCACTGCAATTTAGAATAGAATTGCAACCTGCTCTTGGTAGCTGGTTGTATTCTTACTGTTTATTTCTGTTACTTTCCTTAGCGAGTAACTGGCTCTGTGCTGGAGTTTGTTGTGCCCAAGTCGTTCTTACAAAGGGCAAAATCTCTAGATTTTGTTCAGATTCTAGTGCCTTGTGTACTGGAATTAGGCGTTCTACCAGGTCTGTCAGGATTAGTTGGGTGGGTTTCCAGTTGACTTTCTTTGTTTGGAGCCCAACAAAGTGACCTCTCACAGGATTTCCAGGACCAGAGTACAGGGAAACAGACTGATCAAGTGAGAGTGGTGGATGAGGAGAGGTCAATTAATTTAGGAGCAGTTTCAATTCTGGTGGATTGGTATCAAGTGGAATTTTCCTCCAGTCTCTCAGCTCTGTAATAACTTTTTCCTGGTGCTGAGATGCTGTGATTAAAGGCCTCTTGAAGGCGGAGGGAGTGTGAGAGTGGCTTTTAGTTCCAGTCACACTTCAGAAAGCCTGATTGCCAGGCACGCCTCTATTTTGGCAGGTGAGTGTGACTGCCTTGACTTGAGCTGGGGCTGTATGCCTGTTACCGATGAAAAATGGGACATTACACTCAAGATCTCCAAAAACTAACCTCTTGCTGCAGTAAGGAGGAGGAGAAAACAGCAATATACATTATTGATAAAAGGCTTCATGCAAGAGCAATTAATTCTGAGTCTTTCCCACCTCTCTGCTGTCTGAATCACTGTTGTGGAGGTGTGAGGGAGGGTGAATGATTGCAATGTTGTATGTTTGTGTGCAAAAGCCAAGTCTCACGGGGGAAATCCAGAGAAAGTTCTCACAAGTGTTGGTCCAACACAACAATAATAATTTTTTGTTAAATCAACATTTTTCAAACTGGTAGTTGGCATCTATGGCAGTCTTGACTTTGGCAATATGAGCTAATAACCGTGTAGGACTCCTCCATTTAAAAACTAAAGCAGGATTTTGCCTGCATCCTGCAAGCGAAGGAGCACATTTCACAGGAGAGCAATTTTGGAGAAGGAGGATGGTGCGAGCTTGGAGCACGAGTAGAGTCAGTGTGAGAACAGGCTGTGTGGCAATCCTCTAAGGAGAGGATGGGAAAACATCCGCAATACTGCTCAATGTGAAGTTTTTCACGTCATCTTTCCCATCTATCCCAAGCAGCAAAGGTCATGAAGAGGTTTGTGTTCTCTGTATTTTTATGTTTATGGAAACCTTCTAAACTTGAACATCTAAGCCCATTCAATGCACCGTGGCTTTGTGATGTGCACTGAACAACCACTTCCTAACGCAAGTCACGCGTGTTCCAAAGTGTGATTTCTTCATCTCTGTTTCTTAAGGATGCTCTGACTTGGGTAGTCCAAGATGGTCATTTCTGTCTTCTAAAACTGATCTGCTGACCTGCATTTGAGCAGGTTAGAATGGGGACGGCCTTGGCTGGGGAGGCGTGGGTGTTGTTAATGTCGCTGCTAGTCACTGACTTCTTACATGTGCATGACACCCCACCTACATCACAGAGGAATATTGCACTGTTTTATATTAAAAAATGAATAACAGTAATGTGCTCCGTTTTAACTTGGTTCCCTACTGTGCAGGGGATTACCAGTAGACAACTGCATGTCATTACTCCCTTCTTTATGTGCACAAGGGCGTTGAATGCTTATTTTCTTTGGTTGAGATGCGCACTGCTAATGTATTATTAATGTGAATTAAGGTTCTGTTTTATGGTTACTTCTTATTACCCAAAGGTTCCTCATTTTCTCTGAAGGATGATATCTTTCAAAGCTCCCTGGTACATCAGTTCTACAAGAGAGTTCAACGTAGGGCTCCCTCTATTTCAACTGCTTAACTTGAAACAATTCAAAGGAGGCTTGACTTTTCTGATGTGGTGATCCTGCTGAGAAATCAGGCTGTATTGAATTGTCTTAAGCTGTCTATTCAAGCCTTCAGATAACACTTCTCTTGATTAAAGTTAACTCTTATTTTCGAATAAAGTCCATTTACACTTTCACACCACAGTTTAAATCTGCAAGTTATTCATCTTACTACCTTATACTTTTGCACTGTAGTCAGTCTTTAGATTACAGTGTACATTTTGCTGCGCGATCAGACAGAAATCTGTGCTGATGTTTCACATTTCAGCACGCATCTGCACAAAGTGGCTGGTTTCTCTGCTACAAAACCCATACGGGTTTTCTTCTCTTTGCTTTTAAAAATGGTTTAATTTATAAAGCATTTTCCTAAATAAATAAATAGAATCCTATGCAGATTCTGAGCTTTGTATTACTGTGTATTGGTTGCTAATTATTACTTCTGAGACGTGAGGCGCAATGATCTCTTCTCTAGTTCTGTATGACTGATCACCACTAATGTTTTGTAGCTGACTGCTTGTTTTGTAGGGAATATGTCTGGGGAGGCCAAAATCGGTATTCTTGGGACCTCTGTCACCCCATTCCATGCTTGGGAGAACTTCATCTGCAAATACTCGTGGTTTTTGTTCTTTCATTCAGTTTATTCCATGCTTTTTAACTTTTTTTCTTCTGTGTAATCAGGGCAGAAGTTGATTCCCTTCTCTGCCACCCCCACTTTTTCTGCTATTCATTTTCTGGAAGGATTACATTTTAACTGCTAAATGTCAGTAAATGTCAATTTTCCCTTCTACCCCAAAACTTTTATTTCATTACTTTCCCTTCATATAATTTTTATTAATCTGTGAGACATCCCCCTTTGCAATTTTTCCCTTTTTCTTCTCTAAGATCCATTTAGCATTCAATAAATAGAAACCGCATTTGTGAAATATGATTAAATTTGTTGTTAATCTTTTTCCAAACCGCTGAATTTGGGGTTTTCAGTATCTATTTTTCATTTCATAAGGCATATACTGAAGAAATAAAACAAATATTTGCAATTGAACTTTTTCTGAGGCCAGGTAGAAGTGTATTATCTCTATACTCTGCTTTCTCCTTACAGTTGCTATGCTCCCCAATTAGTTGGTTTTTAAAGATTCTTGGTTTTTTTTGTTTTGTTTTGTTTTTCTTACATTAGTTATATAGAAATATAAGCGCTGGTATATGATTTGCATGTCTCCTTTTTTTCTGAAATCATAGAGCTTGCAGGCTGAAAATAAAATACATTATTCTGCCCTTTTTGCATGTTTGAGTATATATTTGTGTGACCACAAGAGAGCCCAAATGTATATTATTTATAAAAAAAGGGAACAAATAAACATTAATTACTGGGAACTGTAGCCCACTAGAGGATAGTTAGTAACCACAAATACACAACAAAATCAAACTTGTAGGATAAGTAACTCAAAAATGTTAGATTCCTTTCTGCCTTTTTCCTGAAAAAATCTGTTGGAGTTTGGCTTGAATTAGGAACTCAGTTTTGGCCTTATAGCTATTTTCTCGCTGGCTGTGAAAATAGAAGTCAGTAAGTATTGCCATTTCCAGGAAGTAATCAGGCTTGTATGCATAATATAAATCAAGAATATAGGAAAAAGTCCCGAAATAGATGGCATGCTACTTCTGCAGTTCAACGTAACTGTTCTGCATTTGGGCTTCTGGTGACCCTACAGTAACCCGAGTTTCTGCAATTTAACATCGGACCCATGAGGTGTATGTTCCAATTCCAACATTTGTATCCCCACAGGTTTATAATTTACATCTTAAATCTGCCAAATGTCTGAGGAGAAAAATTTGGATGTATGAGGCTTTTACTCAGCAGAATATACCAAAGTTTACAGAATCACAGAATGGTTGAGGTTGGAAGGGACCTCTGGAGATCGTCTGGTCCAACCCCCTGCCGAGCAGGATCACCTAGAGCACGTTGCACAGGATCGCATCCAGGCGGGTTTTGAACATCTCCAGAGAAGGAGACTCCACAGCCTCTCTGGGCAGCCTGTTCCAGTGCTCTGTCACCTCACAGTACAGAAGTGCCCCCTCATATTCAGCCGGAACCTCCTGTGCTTCAGTTTGTGCCCGTTGCCTCTTGTCCTCTCATTGGGCACCACTGGAAAGAGTCTGGCCCCATCCTCTTGGCACCCTCCCCTCAGATATTTATATACATTAATGAGGTCTCCCCTCAGTCTTCTCTTTTCCAGACTAAACAGGCCCAGTTCTTTCAGTCTGTCCCCGTACGACAGGTGCTCCAGTCCTCTAATCATCTTAGTAGCCCTCCTCTGAACTCGCTCTGGTACCTCCATGTCCCTTTTGTACTGGGGAGCCCAGAACTGGACACAAAGTTGTCGTTTTCCATAGTTGTGTTTAATTTAAGTGCTCTGATGGGACGTGGAGGAGCTGCGAGGCAGCTTTACCCAGTACTTCTGCTCTTCAGCTGAAGTACTTTTACATGCAATTTACGGGCTTGGAGAGCGCTGGGGAGCGGTGCCCTGTGCCCCCTGCCTCCTGGGCTGTGTTGCAAGTACGCGTGTTGCGTTGCTGCCCGCCTACAGAGGGATAAAGAGCGCAGTCACTGCCCCAGCACGACTCCCTCTGGGGGACAGACTTTGAGTACACAAGAACAAGAGAATCTTCTGGGACTTCTGTATCTGTTCTTCAGTGTGCATGCTCTCTGGTAATCTGAGTTTTTCCTGAAGGTGTAGTCAGATAGATCTTCTGGGATGGCATCTCCCTTATCACCTCCCGAATGGCTTCTCTGGTGAGTGGGCCAGGTCCAAGGGGGGAGCAGGTAAGCTTGAGCTCTGTCCCCACAGGTGATAAGGATGTGACCAACTCCAGCCCTTAGCATAAGGACTCTACGCTGAAATTAAATGTAGGTATCAGAAGCTGTAGTCTCCTATAACCTGATGTTACAGCATCTCATTCTGTGCTAGTAGTACCAATTTATACAATATCTGTAGCTAGCTTTGAAAACATGAGCCAACTGTTAACACTGCCTTCCAGGAAGCTTGGCTGCTCCAGGAGCTGCCTCTGTGTGTTGTGCATCAGCCTGCTTCCCTTTCTTGCTGCTGTTGTTGACTTGGGGTCTCTGCCGCAGCAAGACACGAGTATTATAACAAGCCTAACATGGGCTTGACCAAATCTTCTCAGACATCTTTAGCTTGACTATGTTTATTTAAATTGGAATTTGTTGTTAATTGCCCCAAAAGTAAGGAAGCGTGAAATAAATGTCTTCTAACTTCACTCATTTTATTGTTAGTTTGAAATAGGAGACTAGGAGGCAGCAAATTACTTATCCACAGACTTTGTATGACAAAGAAATAAGGCATGCAAATGATCTAGCAATGCCCGGTGGAACTGAGGAAAATAAAAGCAACTAATAAGTTTACCAGGATTGAAAGACCCAGAGATAATAACCGTTGCTGAAAGAGAAGAGCAATCGGGTAAATGAGTCTAAGAATTATTGATTTGATGATTTTAATTAATATAAACCAAAATTGGAATGATATATAGTTTTTAAAAAGCAATGTAGTGGCACGAAGTTGTGTGATATAATGGTGAAATACAGATAATGTCTAGTTTTGAATATTGAATTGAGTGGCCATTAACAGATTTACAAATTCTTTTTGTCGAGCGTTTTGGTCTTTACTACACCCAGTCTTCCTAGAAAAACGAGGCTGAGCTTGAACAAAACAAATGATAAAGTAAATGATAAAGTAAATGATGCTGAAGGTTTGTGTCACCTCCTTGATTCCCGTTTTTGTAAATGACTTTCAAGTAGAAGCAAAAGATACAGAATAATAACGGAGTAAAGTAATAAATATGATGCTATGAAATCAAAAGGAAGAAGACATAGCTCTCCAGAAGGTGGGAGAAACAGGCAGAAATAAAATACTGAGAACGATGCAGACTGATACTTGAGTACAGGGTTACTCCTTTGGGGGATTAATTAATGGCAGCACAGCAGCATATCAAAAAGAACTTTCTATGCAGCTGCACTTGGAGACCCTCAGTTATATTTGGTGCATCAGGGTTCATCTGATTCACTACCAAATAGTGCTGGTGTTGCAACTACTTAACGTGTGGATGTAAGTACCATCTGCACCTTGGAAATTTCAGCACCAAGTGACAGAGGTGCCGTGGATCAAGGAATACAGGGAAATATCAACTATCTGAATTGTTCCAAGAGTAGATCATTCTGGATAATTGGTGTTTGCAAGGGTGAGCAATGATGAAAGCTACCTATACATGATTTGAAGACAGCATCAGCAAAAGGCATCTCAGATAAAATAGTGATTACTTTCCTGATGTCATTAGCTTCTCAGGTGGTATCAGAGTTAATTGTAGAATGAAGCAAAAATAACCAACAAAGTCATTGTCCTTGCTCAGGCAAAATATCTGTTAAGTCAGAAGAAGGGTTTATCTCAGTGAAGACATCAGGACTGTGACTAATGCCATAAATCTTGTGTAAAAAGGAAAAAAAAAACATAGAACTCAGGAAAAATGATGATCTTGTCAGGTCAATGCTATGAGTGCTCTTACCAGGGGATTATGCTGTGCCTCTGGAAGGATGCAGAATTGGGCTGGTCGAAGCACATACCTGTAGGCAGGGCTTGTAGCTCAGCTTACTGGTGAGATTGCCTTGATCTGCATGGCCTCTCTCGTTTTAATACTCTGCCAGGCTTGAAGGTAGGTATTTCCTGTGCAGAACAGAAGTAGTTTTGCAGGAGTTGTTTTGGCAGAAATTGTTCAACCAATTCCAATAATAAGACTAGAAGAAAAAAATATTTTGCCTACACAAATTACATTTCTAGCAATCTGCCTGTTGTTTGGTTTTGAAGTTTGTCGAGGGATGAATTTTGTTCTAGGACTGTCTTGCCCTGTCACCTTTAATCATTCCAAGTTCAGCCGAATTCTACATCTTTAATGGTCAGTAGAGGCGTGTTCAGTTTTAACAACAGACTCTGGGACAGGCTGGACACAGAGATGGGAGCAATAAATGCAGGATGGGGAGCGGAGGGGTCGAGGCTGAGTTTGGCTGAGGAGCCCCAACAGAGAGGCAGAGGAAGCAGGAAGAGCTGGCTGAGGACAGGCCCTGGTACCAGGTTCAGGGGGTGCAAGAAGAGGTCTTTGGGCAGTGAGGCTTGGTAGGAGAGGACAGTGGGATTAAGGCAGAGGCGGAGATGGGTCCAGCAGGAGGGCTTGTTTTTGCAGGAGATGAATAGAAAGCTGCCTGGCACAGTGCTCACCCCTCCAGGCAGCACTGCATCCCAGAATCTCCAAGTCTCCTGGCTTCTGTCCCAACACCAGGTAGCTGGGAAAGCCATTGGTATAAAATGTTTTACATCTTCTTGTTTATCCATGGTTTTTATATGCTGTGTCATTGTCATTCACTACTTTTTTTAGCTACCTGGCGGTAGATATGTGGGCTTTGGCCCTGCAGGTAGGTCATGAGGGGTATCAGCGTGAAGATGCATAAAAGGGTTTGGTATTTTCAGGATTGGTTTGCTGCTGGAAAACAAACAAACCCAAACCACTAGCCAGTCTCTCTCAGATACAGCCAAACTCCTTCCTAAAGTAACAGTTTGGGGTTTGGAAGCAGAGCACTCAAATGTAATGTCAGGATCCATTCTGTGTATGTATTCTGACCCTCTTGCACTTGGTATTTTCTACTCCACTTCAGCCTTTTTCAGTGCACAGACAAAATGATTGGATTGCTAAATGATTGGTTTCAGTAGCTGCTTTCATTGTTCAGCATATAGCCAAGGCTTCTTCCCTTCAGGTTATTCAAGACCTACTCTGAAAACAGATTTTTTCATTTCCCCTTGGTTATACTTTGTGGTGTTTTCACTGCAATGCCTGGACCACTGCTATTTTCACAACGTTGCTTTAAGGTAAGTTTCTCTTGTTCCTTTTTTACATGTGGGGAGTAGAGAGAGAGGATAGACTTCTGTGAGTAGAAGTACCCACTGATTTCTGGGAGCTCTGCTTGAAATATATGGGTTGAGGGTGGCTTGTTTTTTTTTTCTGGATTTTTTTCCTTTCTGCTTCTCCTCACGGTACTTAGTAGCAGATTGCACCTTAGCTCGAGCCGAGCTCTGTTACAGCTGGGAGCGCCCAATGCTTTTGCAAGTGAGACTGCAGTTCAGGCTTGTAAGAAATGAGGTACAGGCAATCAGTGACTACCTGGTTGGCTCAGTTGACTTCCTGAGCATTGCATAAGACATCAGAAAGGGACAGGAGTAGAATCCATATTTTGAGAGTAGCATTCAGCCGTGATAACCACAAGACCCTTCTTTCTCTTTACAAGCTCCTGCCTCTCGTATATTGCACCTTCCAGTTTGTATGTAAAATGAAGAGGAGGTGGGACAGGCTACAGATAGCAGTTCCCATCACTCTTTGATCCTGACTTGCATCCCGATCGGGTTCAGGTTGTTCTCTGCATGTTGTAAGGATGAAGTTGAGGAGGGAGGAATAGTGTATCATAATATGGCATTTAATGCATGCATTAAAAATTCAGGTTACTCAAGTAGCCTTTATCCTAGAATTCACTAATGTGAAAATGTCTAAAATGACAATTTAAATCATATTTTGTTTTTAAGTATCACAGAGGTCTGTTGATAGCAAGAACAAGATGAAAAAGAACCATTAGTCTATCTGCAACATTATGTTTATTACATTTTTATTGATGGGGTATTAAATGGTTCAAAGAGAAAACAATTTAGAGAAACAATAGAATGATGAAATTACTAAGTTATGCTGTATGCACAGAATTTATCAGCATTTATTATAGCCTCTGTCATCTCTGTGTTAGAGCTTCTCAAACAATTTGTGCTGAAAGCACCACACCACAGTAAAACATGAGGAAAATGACATCCAGAGAGGGTTTTGTCCCAGAAGAAGTCTGTGTCAGACCTAGAAAAGGATCTGAGATCCCTGGGTGCAGTCTCCTAATGGTAAGAGCGTAACCTCCTAACGGTGCCATCGCACTTCAGATAGGCAATGTATGTAAATTATTCAGTTGGAAAAATCCGTGGTGTAATCTTACAGGCATTTCCCAGGGCCATAAGTCGTGGGTCACTTGCAGTCCACACAACATGTAAAGCCTGTATCGCACAACAGCTCTCAATAAATACTTCTGGGAGATTTAACTGGTGGTAGGGTTATTTTTACTTCTGCTATTGATCACTTCCAATGAAGCTTCACCATTCTGCTCTTTCACTGAAGCCTTTGCAGTGAAAGCTGCAAGCTGCGCCTTGTCTGCCTTACTGCTAATTTTTTTGTTATTTGAATATGCAAAGTGGAGGATTCAGCTTTCATTCCTTTTTCTTCACTTTGTTTTGCAGAAGTTACCTCATTTCCTAGACTGAATCAGAACTTCAGGTTGTTGCGCTGCCTGTTTGTTACAGGTCCTTCTACGTGCGTGTAATGCTGCAAGTCATCTTGGTAAAAAATAAGCTGTATAGGCTGTGTGTTCCCTTTTAATTTTTAGTGGCATGGTTTTGACAGCTTAGCTATATAAAAGAATATTAATGTATCAGAAAAATCTTGAACTCGCAGAACTCGCATGTTCCGAACAGTGAAAAGAGCCCATATTAGGGAACTGTGGGAGAGGTGGTTTGGGCTGTGCAGCGTCAGGCTCGACACGGGCTGGGACACAGGGAGGGAAGGGCAGGACTGTGCGTGAGGTCTGCTTTCCTTCATGTGTTACGTTGGTAGGACTGCCACAGTGAGCTTCTGTGCTAAGTTTACCCAACTAATAATTACTTAGCGACAGGATGTCTGAGCTAAAGGTGCAATAAATAAACATACACTGAATACAATAGATTCTTGATAATAAGGAAATCCACGATAACAGTATTTACAGGCTAACAGCATAGAGATTGGCAAAGATAGGAAACGGAATGTAGCTATTGACTGGGTGATAATGTGTGCGGAATTTTTTGTTGGTTTGTTTTGGGGGGTTTTTTTGGAAGGTTTGCATAGTCAAAGGAGATGGTGTTATCCTATGCGGCCTAGATGAAATCTGGACTGAGGAGTACTGCAAGAATCCACAATGCTTTAGAGTATTTGTAATCTAGAAATCTGTGGTCTTTAAATAGTACAGCATCTGTGCAGAATGGAACCTTTAAAGTTCATCTTCAAAGTGCCAGAGAGCACTACTGGATCCTGGGATTTCAATGTGTTTCTCCCTTTGGCTTCTGACAGATATTTCTTGCTTTTGATACCTTCTGCAAAGTATCTAAGACAACCGGGTGGGTGTATCTACTAGAGAACAAAGCTCTTGCATGTATTGCAGAACAACAGGGGATTTCTGGCTCTGTTGTTTGTTTCATTTGATGCACACTCTTGAGTTGGTTTTGGTTTAGTTTAGGTTCCATAAATAATCACTTAATTCAAACATGAACCTGTATGCTCCATAGCGTTTAATCAGACTTGTAACATGTGGGTAAGCATGGATCTCTCTTTAACTCTGCTGAACCTGTCGATAAGGCTGCTTGCTTTTTATTTTTTGGTGCCATTGTGGTGTAGGCAGAATTGGGGTCATGAAAAATATGCTCTTCATTATTTAAGGAAGCATCCAGACTTCGGTCATGTTTCTGCAGCCAAGCCTAATTCCATCTTTCTCAGGAGGTGAGAGAATTTTTCTTTCTGCTGCAGAGGCTGAAAAACCCTTTATTAGAAATTGCCTCAGAAAGCTTGTTGCAGAGTTATGAAAGGGCTCCACTGTCATGCTCTGAGCCTCGGGTTCTTGTGGTCTCCTCACCTAAAGCTCACAGGGATAAATGAGCCAAACGGGCGCAGTGTTTATGTAACGGTCCTTTGGGAAATGGGCAATAATATTTCCCGGTAGTGCTTGCATGTTTTAGAACCGAAGCGCAGCTATCGCATGGCACCCCCAGAGACCCTGTGAGAGTCCTGGTGTGCCGCTCGCCAGTTCTCCCAGCGTTCATGAAACTTGTCTTGTTTTCTCAAGCTCTCTTCTGAATCCCCCTCACACTGTGTGTAATGACTGTGTGTACCCCTGAGGAGGTTTTCTTGCTAAGGTCCACCTTTTCCTTTCTTTTGTGACAGTTGTTTTTAGAAATACCTTCCTTAGAGCTGAACAGCAAATGGAATTTTGACTGTATGAAAACTTTATCAAATACGAGCGTTTGTACTCTCCACATTTAGAAACACCTTGGGACTTTTAAAGCTCCTCATGAACACGAGAGTAGCCATGCCCATCCCAGAACAGACAGTGCTTCCCTCACTCAGCTGGGGTCTGAGAAATTCAGGGCTATGTCGCTGCTTTGCTAACTTGTGTTTTAGTACTAGAAACTGTGAGAGGCCCGGCACACTGTGGACAAGCCAAGAGCTTTAAGGTTTAGTGCATTAAGGTTTGAAAAATGCCTCCAGATTCTGCAGTAGTTGATACTATCATTTGGTATTACGAAGTGTTTTGAAAGGGATTGCATTTGACCTGGTTGAGCTTGTACTGCATGGTTGTGTGATCAGAACCATTTATCACTGTCTTGATGTTCTTTCGCCAGATCTTCTTCCATCACGCAAAAGAGAGCAATGAGAGCCAAGAAGCTTGCGGTGGTAGGGATGCTGGGCTGCTCTTCAGAGATGGTCTCTTGGCGGTTGTAAGCAGCCCTTGTAATTTCCATTAGTTGCAAATGTGCCTGGGAACTTGAAAAAATAATCCCACCTCTTCATCTCATGACACATCAAATGGTGAAGACAAATGAAGAGAAGAGTTGGTTTCTAAAGGTATTCAAAGTGGCACTGCAAACCACAGTGTTGTGTGGCTATATGTGAATAAATACCCTAGCGTTTTGGAGGAGGATTAACACAAGAAAGTTGAAATTACCAGCACCTGACAGGTTTTGGACAAAATCCTGCATACTAGGCAGGTATCCTCCAGGTTTTCTGGAGTGCTGTGTGATGTCCAAAATCTGCAAATTTCCCATACCCTTCCTGTCTCCACTTGGGGATCTGTCTTCCTGACTGATGGGAAGAACATCACGGCCGAGTGCCTCCTCGCCGTGCCGCTGCCTCCTGTGGAGCGTTCGCTCAGCTCTGTGGAGAGGCCAGCAGCTGCACCGCTCAGACAAGCTGTTCCTCTGTTAACATGGCTTTAGTGCGGGTATGTTTTCCTGATTCCCTGATGCGTCACGTCTAGGGGAATGATACCGGATGGCACATTGCTTCTGTGAAATCATCGCCTTGAAAGTCATTAACGCTTTCATGGGGCAGCTGCTTCCCTACTCCTAATGTTAGTTGGAAGCAGGCAGGTGACTTTAAGCCAGGAAGATCTTCCGAGTCCCTTTTCTCCATTGTCCCAGCTTTCTCCCTCCCTCCCCACCCCTTCCTGAAGCCCAGACTTGTCTCTTTCAGGCACGCTGGCCTGTGGAAACGAGCCAGCATTGCAGCGTACCACGAGCAGATACTGCTGCAGGGAGAGGGGGGAAAGGACAGTGTCTTACGAGAAGGAAAGGGATGCGGCTTCCAGCTTGGAAAGATGAAAAGGGTTGATATTCCTGGCATGGTTTTTGTTCAGCAGTGCTTTTGCTAAATCTCAGATTTTCTGACCCCCATGCAGTCCCCAGTGTGATGCCACTTTATCTGAGGCATCAAAACCTTAGATTTCCGAATATTGTTGGGATCCTCCTCCTCTGCCTTTTGCATGTGTAGTCACGAGGCAGCCAACACTACCCAGGAGTGGAGAGGAAATGTAAAGGAAGTGCTCTTGATTTTGGAAAAAACAAGCAAACAAAAAAAAAACCACACTCCATTTAAGCTGTTCTTTTCTAACTCTGTGGTGTCTGACTGCTTTCCTGTCATCTGGCTGCAGGGGAGGTGGAGCAGTTTTCCTCTAACATCTGAAAAAGAAGTGGATCATGGATTTTTAGGGCTGGAGACCTCCTGCCTCTCACCCATCCTGGTATAGGGAGGCAAGGTGGCTAAAAATAGAAATAAAACGGGCAGCAAAACCAAAGGATGTTCCCTGCGTGCTTGAAGGTTTCCGCAGGGAGCGGGGAAGGGCCGTTAGGCTGTGGGTCAGCCCCTGGGCCCCGCTGCGTGCTCGGAAGCGCGGCTTCCAGCGGCCGGCCGTGCGGAGCAGCGCACACCGCGAGGTGTTAGCTGCCCCAGGAGCGTGCCGCGGGGCTCGGGAGAAGCGTGGAGGTCCTGCCTGCTGCGTTCGGGTGTCCTTCTGGCGAAGCAGAGCTGTAACGCTGGTGGCTAGGCTAGTGCACGGAGCAAAATGAATCGAGGAGAATTGCAACATAAATAACAGTTCTACTGCACTGTCACTTGCTTATGTTGACTCCATCTGTTGAATTCCCCCTTCCCCCAGTTTATTTCCTTCCTATGTAATAGTTCACTTGGCTTTAGAATCTATATTCAGACAAAATAAGCATAAGAAATCTTTGGAGAGGAATTTAGTTTCCTCTTTCTCTTCATGGCTTCCTTTGCATTTCTAGCCTCTCCTGAATACTGCCAGTTTTGTTTCCATTCAGTCACACCATTCTGTCATATCTCTGCTCTACACAATAAGCAGTTCCAGGGATCTTCTCGCCTGATGCACATTTAAACCATCAACCACTGAGCTACCCACTGAGTTATGACTTAGAAACAGATATAGATCTTTGCTTGAAAATGCCAACAGCATAGCTTGCACAAACGTGACCGTGAAAACATATAGAGCAGCAATTTGAAGCAGTAGAGAAGTCTTACTGATGTCCTTGCTGAAGGTTTTAGAATTTGTGTATTTGTTTTATTTTTGAAGACAAGTCAAGTTCCCGCAGGTGGCGGCTTTCAGGGGTAAGCGTTTGATGTTACCCGGGCTGGAGTCAGTCCAGTTAGGATCCCAAGAACTGGCCGAAATCCCAGTATCTCGTCTGTGAGGGGTGTGAGGTGTGGTTACTGCCAGTGCTACTGGTGTCCGGGACTTAGCAAGTGTCCCCTTAAGGTAACGCTTAAAAGAAATCAATGAATTCTGTGGAATGGGAGAAGGAAGATTTGAGAGCTCCTTGTTTATTTCTGTGTTCTTGTGTTGATTTAGGATGTTTTAGGAATACTTGAGACGGGTGGTGCGACAGAGGAGAGGGACACTGCTTGGCCTGACAGGTGATGTGGCAGAAAGCACAGGAGTGGGTGTAGATAAAGGAAAAGGAAAAAGAAAAGAAGAGGAAGAACATTTTTATATGAAAGAAGTGGCCCGGGATGGTGCATTGCCAAGCTTTGCACGCGTGGGTGACAATTCTGAATTCACGTGAAGGGGAGGGGAGGTCGGCCAAAAGGGCATTCAGGTGTGCAGGCAGTGCTATGGGAGGACGGGAACTTCGCTCTGGTTTCTCTTGCAAGTGGTGGGGCTGAAGAGGAGAGCAGCGAAGCTCGTGAAGGTGTTAAGTCAGGAGGGGCTGGGGTGCAGAGCAAGGTGAAGTCAGATGCATGGAAAGTGCCCACAGCATGAATCCAGCGCGCACCTCGAAGAGCCTCGGTGTACAGGGGGAGGATGCCAGATCCCCGCTGGGAGTTCTTGGGACTTAATCTCCATGACTGTAGTCACACATGCAAGAAATGTAGAACGGCTGAGGGGTGGCACGAGTTCCTCTTGGAGCTGCTGTTATCCATGGTTAATGAGATTAAACACGTTGCTAATTCTTGCTTCTGCCTTGTTCAGTATTATCACTTCTGTGTTAATTTTGATACCACTTATTAGTGGGAAGACTAAGCCAGGAAACATCAGACCTAGATCTTCTCAGTACTTTTTGTTTTTTTTGGATTACGCCTTCTGCCGTGTCCAGCTCCAGCAAAGGTGTGCTGTCCCTCGCTCATCGTGGTGTCGCTGTCCTGCTGTGCCACCCAGCTGTGCCGGTGGCTGTCGTGGCAGTTAGCACCGAGTGTGAGCCGCTGTAACCAACGTCTGCGATGCTCGCTCTCTTCCCTTCTTCCCCCGGAAAATGGGTGTAGAGTGCAATGGCTATTACTGCCAGAGTAATTAGGTATGTTGTTTCGTTGTTCTGTTGTTGTTTTTTTCTTTTTTTTTTAAAGGTATGACTATATATATAACGATAATGTCATACTTTCAATGCATGTGTGCTAAGGGTGGTTAAAGCGGAACTAAACAGCTATGGCTATCAATATTGAGGAGCATGCGAGGGGCTCACATCCTGGCAGGCCCAAGTTCCGTCCCATTTCATGACTGTGCAAAGTGCCAGTGGGTTTTTTGGAGGTATTGATGTGTTACAGTCATGGCTCAGGAGAAAGGCAAAGCTAAGGAAATAAAACTGGTGCTTAAAGAGGAACTGTGCGAGTTTTGTGATGGCCACGGTTCGTGTGGGAATCTGTCTCTTAGCCTCAGATGGGCCACAAGACAGCTCTGACTCCTGCGCAGGCAGCATGTCTCCTCGCTGGGGGCAACTTCAGCAGAGTTTTAACTGACCTTTTATGTGCTTTGAATCAAGGCATTAAGGCACCTAGAAGGTCAAGATTGTGGTCTTGAATTTGGTTTAGTGTTCTGTGAGTAGTTTAAGTCAAAGCCGAGGGAAAGTTTGATGGGCTTATGATCCCCTGCACTTCTGAGGAGATGCCGTGGCATTTTGTGTAGCTGGAGTTTTCTCAAACAGCACAGTTTCGTGCACGCGCAGGCTCTATTGCTCATGACCAAGGACTGAGATATATGAATTACTGAGGCCAAGCCACCTGAATCCTTGTTATCAGACTGACACACTCATACCTGGCAGGAGTGAAGTGAAGCTCTTGGTGAGGGTGTTGAGGGCTTTTTTTTTGCTTTTTTTTTTTTTTAGTTCTTTTTCCCTCCAGCTGCAAACCTTATATCAGGCACTAGAATAGAACTATAAAATTAAAAGTCTCGTAATTTTCAGGAGGGATTTTAGTTTCCTTTTCCTCAACTCAGAAATTTAGGAAGAGTAAAGGTGGTGGTAGAGCTACAAATCTTATTTTAATCACAACCCCAAAATATGGTAGGTATTCATGCAAGATGAGGCTTTGGAAAATTTGTCCCTGTGCTGGTAACCTGTGTATGCTGTCGGCAGAGCCATGCCGTCACGTGAAGCTGAACGTCCTGCGGGTGGTGGTGCAGCTGGCGCGTGTCCTGCACAGCCTGTATGCGGGCACTGCGGTTGGAAACCTGCTCCAAGGAAGGAGACAGAGGGTTTGGTGGCGAGGAGCATCTCAGCACAGAGCAAAGCCATGTCAAGGTCCCCGCGGTCCAAAGATCAGACACTGAAAAAGAGCGTGATCACAAACCCTGTGGTTTGCCTGTTCGTCCTCTGTTTCTGCCTGTCGCTTGAGAAAGAGGTTGGGAATGAAGGGTGGACAGACTGCTAGAGCACTTCCCAATTTTGTTTTTTCTCAGATGGTCGTAATACACATGGTAAAGAATCAATGAAAGAAAGGTGTTTTGTAGCACGTCTGTGTTTCAGAAAGGGCTTTGGGGCAGATGCTGAATACTGACTCCAAGTATTGAATGCAATCTTCGGGTGTTTAGTGGTAGAAGCTGTCATAAGGAGAAGGCGGAGAGGAGCTGATCTCTAGGCCTTCTCGTACAAAAAAGCATTTTAGGGTGTTCCTGTCTGGTAACAGCATGTTAGTAGCAATTGGTGATTTATTTTTCTTAAAAATACAGTTGCAGTATTTTGAATAATGTAGAAGCCGCATGTAGCTGGTTTGTAGCCTGTCACAACTGAGTGTAACCAGAATCTTAAGGTGCCAGTAAGAATTATGTTTCTATCCACACTGCAGAGCGAGTGCAATATTAAAATGCAAAGTAGTCCTATGGTTGTAGAAAAACACAGAGCATGATTTTTATTTGAATCTATGTACCCCATAGTATTGAATGTACAGCTGCATACTTTTGGCACTGCAGTTCAAATAGACTAATTTGATATCATCAGAGTATTTGTCAGAACAGTGGCTTTTCTTCATGGGAATTTTTGGCTCATTTTCCTAATGAAAGAACATTGTCAGTATGATACTACTGCAATTTTGTGTGCCTGCCTTTTATGCTAACCTCACATGTGCAAGAAGATACCTTTGAAATGTATACTGGCCCACTGCTGTGCCATTTCAGTGGTGTTTGCCACGTCTCCACTAACGTTTATGAACAAAGACAGTTGACCTTTGCAGAGTGAACAGCTAGATGCATACGTAATTAGAGAATTAAGAGTGGTATGTCTTATTTATTTACCTCAGGTTGTAGAGTCCTGTTACTGAGTGCCTGGTTGTGATTTGAATACCGCTGCAATAAATAAAATCCAGAACCACACCGAAGTTGTTTTTGAGAGACCTGGCTGATTCACCGCAGCAGAGAGGCTTGGAGCAAGATAATATTTATACAGCGTGTGCTCTCTGGGGACGGCAGAGCAGGAGTGCTGGGAGAGCTAAACTCTTCAGCCTACTTGCTGTGTGTCCAGTGTGCAAGCTCTTACAAAAGAGCAAATCTCTCTGGTACCCCGTGCTTTTTATTTTTGTACATCCTACTCTTTCTTCCTATTTTCCTCTTAAAATGCATGTTTAAGAAATTTGCAGCGTTGCGTGTCAGCAGGAGATTGGTTTCAGAGCGTGCCTCTGGCGCCGCACGCAAGCAGCCCTCTCTGTCCTCTTCCTTCTCGCTCACGCTGGCAAGACACCAAAGATCTGTGGGAGCTTTTGCTGTTGCAAAGGGTAAGCTGAGCAGAGCCCGGAGGGTTGGAGAGGAGGTGGGTAGAGAAGGGTCCCTCAGCGCGGGCACTGAGCCCCTGGTACTCGCCAGGCTGAGAGAAGAGGTGAGGTACCACGGGCACGCGTGGTGCAGCAGGCGCTGCCTGGCTGTGCTCCGTTCCTGACCCGCAGAAACCCGCCTGTGCGCCTGGCTGCCTACCTGGGCACCGGGGGGATGCCAGTCAATGCCAGCTGCGGCAGCAGCTTGGACAGCTCCACGGGAATCGGGGGAACAGTTTCAATGGAGCCTCCAAGCAGGTTTAATCTCTAATAGCCTCAGCTGGATTTGAAATAAAAGCAGAAGGGTTCAGTGATGACCTGTGCCTACCCTGGTTTTATCCCTTGTCTACAGACTGATGCTTCAGCACTAAATAATTGTAGCAGAAATGTGTTAGGTATTTTTTATTATTTTAAGAAAAAAATCAGTGCTTTTTTTGAGATTTGCATTTGTGCATTTCCCTGCTTGCTGGGCTGCCATTGCAAACAGACGCAAGCTTCTTGCTGCAGCTTGACTGACTGGCAGTGCTGATGCGTAAAGAAAACCTAGATAATTTCAATTCCTTCTGCATCCTAACACAAAGGGTGGCTTTATCCCTTATGGAGAGATCTGAAAACAGATAAAGATTGTTAACATTGAATTAATAGATGTAGTGCAAATAATCAGGATGTAATAAAAGACAAAATGTCCAAAGCCATAGTGATAGCTCTTTTTTTTTTTTTTTTTTTTTTTGTAGCACAGGGGAGGGAAGAGATGAAAGAAACATTATCCAAGCCTCCTTTTGCCATCAACCCCTCTTGAATAAAGAATGACTGGAAGAGCTGCTCTGCAGCAAATGGTGTAGTTTCTGTGCATCAGCATGAATTTAAATTCCAAGGCTTATGTGTAGGATTCAGCATTTTTTATAACAGCCACATGCAAAGAGGAAAGAAAGCAAAAGAAGTTAGATATTTACCCACTTATGTCTGAGCAGAAACTTTCTTAACACAGCTAGAAAAATACAGCTCCATTCAAATACATATATATCCCTATTCCCTCTTGAGGACCTCAAGGACTGAAAGTTTCTTCTGGTCCCATTCCTGTTAAGAATGGGAATCCTTCCTGTGAGAAAAATAGAGTGGAGAGATTATAAAGGTGATTGTCTTTTGAAGGAGAGTTCAGATTCTGGAATTGGTGTAAGTGAGTAAAAGATGTGTGCAGTGTTGGATGCTGCTTAAACATGGCATGTGTGGTGGCTGGTAACTGAGCCCATGGCAGGTTTAGTTCAAGCACCACAACTGTTTGGAACCAGGAGGAATTGCTGAAATTTAACATAAATAGAAATATATGTAAGGGTCTTAAATCCCCTGTGTGGGGAACAGAGAGCAGGTGTCATAGTATAATCTCTTCTGTGTAATCCACTAGTGCATATTAAAGAGAAAGCCACAAAGAAGTCATTGCTTCCTGTCCTCCGCCTGTTTCACGTGTGTGCCTATGGATATCTTCTCTCTCTGCTGTTACAGAGTCCAGAAAATCACTTGCTGCTCTCTGGAGTCCTTAGACGGCTATTTCCTGTATAGATCAGGCTATTAAGGTATGAGGGTTCCTGCTACCCTTCCCTGCTTGCACAACACTGAGTCAATGGAAACGCAATTAGAAGATACTGTGTCACTTTTTAGTCTCCTTCCTCCCCCCCATCAAGAAATTCTGCACAGGAAGAAATTACACAGAGCTGGCCTTCCAAGCTGCACTTGAAGTTGCTTTGTTTTGTAGGTGCTTGCTAACCCGAGTTAGACCATTTCCCAAAAATTTCAGGAGTTCAGGCCTCCCTCCGGTGCCAGGCCCTGGACTGGCAGCGCATCCCGGAGTGCCTGCCGGCATCTGCCCCGCTGCTCCTCACAACCAGGCTGAGCACACCCCGCGGGGCAGTTCCCCTCTCTTTCTAGCTTTTGCTGGGCAAGAGTTGTGTGAGCCTCTAGGGTTAGGGCTCCAGAGCAGATCTACTTCCATGCCTTCCATCAGCCTCTGGTTTGGGGGATCTCCCTGTGAAGAAATGTTAATACTAGCTTCATCTGCTGCTTTTAGGCGGTGGTTCAATAATGCTGAGTTCCTGCACAAATACAGCTTTCTGCTGGGCAGCTCCTGCTCCAAACTGTGCAGCCTGTCCACGTACCTGGGCGTCCCCTCTCTGTTATACAGAAGCTGCTGTGCACTGGATGAAAACTTTGGGTGATGGGGCACGTTTTTGGGGTTTGCCTTGATTTGGAATTCGGTAGGTTCATGATCCTGCCCACAGGATCTGCTATTTGACAAAGGTGCTCTTTCCTCAAACCAAGGCGTGAAGCAGCGATGCTGGAAAACTTTCTGAAACTCTGGGTTTGTCGACGATTACCTCTGCACCATTGTAGAGTATCAGAGGACCTGCTCACAGTCTTATCAAAGCTGTCACAGCAGTAGGAGCACCGTGTGGTCTCTCTTAAGCCTCAGGAAGATGGCAGTATGTATATTTACAATTTTGCTACCATAGGGCTGGAATTTCAAGCTGTTTCTAAATCATCGCCTAAATTTTGTAGAAATTGGTGCCTTTAACCCTGCTTGGCTTTCATTTTACAGGTGTCTGCATCTCTGAGACTTTGTAAAAGGTATAGCTTATGGCTTCCAATTTTAGACATAAGATTTAATTTATTTAAGGCTCAGAAGGAGAAATTCAAAGGTTAATGGTTGGTCGATATATCAGATGTTGCTTGGTTTGTATCACTCTTCTGTGTATCTGCTCTTCGTTTTTGCATTTCTCTTTCTCTGCTTCTCCAGGTGTCATCTTCACATGAGTACATTCAAGCCTGGAACTAAGGAGTATAGGAAACTTGCTTGTAGGGTTGGGAAAAGAAGCTGCAGCGTGCTTGTGTTATCAAAATGCCTTGTAAAAGCTCCTTAGAGAGGGAGAATTCGGTGAAATAATTTTCATAACCACTCAGTACAAACGTGAAAAACAACATCTCTGCACACTGTGCAAGTGCAGGTACACAGATTATAGTGCAGATAACATTAGTAAAGATAATGGGTATGTCTAATTAATAGCACAGGAAAGGTGAGAAGATTTTTGCAGTGTTCTGCTCAGAAGTGGCACTAATCCAGTAATATCCAAGCAGTAAGCCTCATAATGCTTTTCTGAATAGCTTGGTTAATCCTGAGGGTGTTCGGGCTTTATTGTTGCACATGTAATTTAATGAACTTTTAAAGAGACCTCTAGGCAACAGCCCAAACTCAGAAGGGCAGAGAGGAAAATGCTGGTAGACAGTCCTACTGAGCTAGAGCACAGTGGCTGTGAAGGAAAAGCTGCTGAATGGGCTGCTGGCTGAAAGAAGTAAAGCGAGTGCACTTGGACTTGCTAATGGGCTTTTTGTCCAAATTGGAGCCACCTCTTTTTTTAGGGAGTTATTTGTGTTGGAAATCAGGCCATCGCCAGGCTGGAGGAGGAAGGAAGAGGCGGATAGTGAGTGATCTCAAAAGAGTGTGCTCTGGGTGCAGAGCACAGCTGTGGAAGAAGTAGGTTGGCTGCGAGGACATTGAACGCGGCAAGAAAGCTCGCTCAGCTCCTTGCACCGCTGAGGATCTGGCGTCGTGCTGGGGTCGCTGAACCTTCGGAGCGGAGCTGAGGGGACCCCGGGGCAGTCGTGGTGGTGAGGCTCCCTGCCCGTCCGGCCCGGGAGCCTGCAGCCCTGCCCAGGCAGCTCGTCCCCTCCCGCAGCTGCTCTGTGCTTCACAAAAGCACAGAAACGTTTGCCCAGCAGAGCAGCACTTGTCACCCTTGTCCTGTTCCCAGCCTGCAAGAGAGGAGAAGCTTCCTGCATTCTGTCCAGTGGTGCCCCAGTGCTTCCCCAGCATTTCGTGGGGGGTCACAGGCCTTCCCTGCCATGCTGCTGGGTCTGTTTTGCTGAAGGGGGTGTTGAAGCAGTGGAGGAGTACAAGCTTTTTTTTTCCCAATGATGCAAATTGCCTGTATTGGAGTCAATACAGAAACTAGAATTTGTGACTTCCTTCCTGTGACCTTTAAATTGTGCTTTTCCCTATATTCAGATAGGTGCCTGTGACACCATTTGAGCCTTAGGAAGCCTGGCAATTGGATGGAGAAGCAATTTCATTTTCCTGGGCTGATTCACAGGTCCCTGCTGACGGGTTACATGTTAATTCTTGTTTTCAGCAGTTATCATGCGGCTGTGTTTTGACTGGGACCTGACAGCAAGCATGAGTGAGGAGGGCTCCGGGCTCCAGCCTGATAGTGCAGCAGTGACAGTTTTTGTTTGCCTGTTTGAAAATGGTTCCTGCATAGTTGTTGTAGTCCTTTTCTAAGGTGAATAGATCCCAAGTGATTGCTCTTCCCTTGTTTTTTATTTCTTTTTCAATGCATTTGATGATGCTTTATATGGCATCAGTTTTGTTGCTGCTCCATCAGTATTATGATTATGTATGAAGTACCAAACTCAGATCACAGCTGTATTGTGTAGGATCCATATAAACATGCAGCAAAGAGTTTCTCACAAAGTGTTAGTGGTGTCTAGAGAGACGAGACAGAGACTGGGCAGAGAAGAAAAGGCATGACTCAGTGATGTGCTGCCGCTGCACAAAAGCTCGGTTGCAGAGTCTGATGGAACACAGTTCTTCAAATGGGAAGGGACACGTTCCTTGTGTACAAGGTTCCAAGGTCAGGAAAGATGAGCTCTTACCTCCCTTCTAGAGATTAACACCTTTAAAATAAACTGGCCTTGCATGTGACAGAGTTCACTCATCTAGGTAGTCAAAGGCCCACTCCGACCCTGATGTGGTGAGAAATTTGTGTAGTGCTTAAGAAGCACCTGCAGAGTCAGTGTGACAGTTCTTACTGTTTTAAATCTTGCTGAACTGTAAGGATTTGCATTGCACCTAAAAGACTTTTCTCCTAGCAGCTGGGGGGCAGGTGAGAGAGTTACTGTCCTTAGCAGAGGGAACCGAGTGAGAGGATCCAGACTACTGGATGCTTTTCTGTGGAAGAAGATCTTATGCAGCCTCTCGTTGCTATTGCCTACTAAGGCTTTAACCCTTAGGCATGTGTGGGCGTGCTTAGTTGTCCTTGGTCCCTTGAAAGCAGATGTCCTGGAGACATCCTTAAGGCAAAAGCTGGGAGGTAACTGAGGGCAACCGGGCATAAGAAAACTGGTCATAAAGAGGAAATTGCTTTTGCTTCAGACAGGAATTAATCCTGAACTGAAGACAGGATTACTTTCCCTAGCTTAGGGCAACTTTTTCTTGATCTGAGTGGTTATGTCCTGAGACTGCATCTTCTCCCAACACTTTTTTTTTTTTTTTCCTCAAAAGGGGGATGGCATTTTTGCAGGATACTTAGTTGCATGTTCATGGACCTTGCAGTCTATAAACACAAGGGATGGGAAGGAGGCTCTGCCTCCCTCCTGAACTTTCCTTCCTTTTTTACAATGACGGTACACTCATTTTTTCCTACTTGCTGAACAAGACCCTGTTCCATCCGGAAAGTGGGAGGCTCCAGCTCCACTGTGCTCCCTCTCCACCTGGCTGCACAAGGTCTCTAGTTTTCTTGCAGGAGCTCCCTTTACACAACACCTTCCACTCAGTTTGACTGCACTGCAAGTACTGCAAAAAAGTAGGAGAAGCCTGCAGTTCTGCATCCAGAAATGAGTGAGATGGTTCTGTATCCATCTCAGCTTCAAAGTCTCTCCTCACTGCCACTCAAGGTCCCTCCAGCTTCAAGGAACCAGTTGTTGCTTCTGTATTCTTCAACCTAGGAAGTGGGGCAGTTCAGAGATGGTAAAAGTCCTGTGATGGATTGGCATCCTTTGGCTGGAGCATGTGCTCAGAGTAGCACTTGTTGCCATCTTTAAATTCAAAGGCTAGCTGCATGTAGGTACCAAATTGAAGCCAAATGGTGCAAACTGGTGACATTGCTTTCTTCTGTTTCTTTACAGCTCCTGTATGACAACCCAAAAGCTCGTCAGGAAGTAGAATATCACTGGCGGGCATCAGGGTGTCCCCACATTGTCCACATCCTGGATGTTTATGAGAACATACATCATGGAAAGAGATGCCTCCTCATTGTCATGGAATGGTATGGACCAGCAGCAGCCCCCAACAAGCGTTGCTCTTTGAGGGGGTGGAGGGAGTGGGGAGAATATGTTGGCTTAGGTAATAATTAAGTGAGCTTCCTCAATAGCACGAGTTTAGTTTGCACAGCAACCCTTTTGTTGTCTTTATAGAACAGGTAGGTAAATGTATGGCTGCTCCAGCCAACTTGTATAATGGAAGAATGAGGAACCTTAAGCATAAAATAAATTTTCCTTGTACTCCTTGGCAATTATCCTCATGAAAGCTGTTAATACAATGGTAATGGTTAATACCAGTTAATACAATGTCTCTACAAATATGATGCACTTTGTCAGTGATTGGACTTCAGATGCAAGTCCTGTGATCTGACAGGATCATTTTTGCTACTATTTTGGCTATAACTTTTCCTACTCTTTCCATGATCTGTAATACCACAACTAGTGTCTTCACTGGAGACAAATTAATAATCACTTTTGGTATCGTTGCTTCCTCCTTTCTTTTTTCATCTCCAACCCTCACACAAAACAAGGTTACTGTCAGCCTCCCTGTGCCAGTGTATCTGATTTCCCCACTATGTGTGTCATGTTCCTTATGTCAGTGTGCATTGAACTGAAAGCATCAAAACTCCTTGGTTTTGTTTTGTTTTCTACTTATTCCATATCACAACAGCTTTGTGCATTGATTCAAACAAGTGTGATGTTTAGGAAGCATTGGCATAGGAGGCAGTGGGTAATCTTTTCTAATCCATTCCTGCCGTGGTTCACAGATGCACACTCAGGTGTTAATTTGGTCTTTCCTGCTCATGTAAGTCATTTTCTTGTTTTTGTGTGTGTGTGTGTGTGTTCTTTGTTTCAGCATGGAGGGAGGAGAGCTGTTTAGCAGGATCCAGGAGAGAGGAGATCAAGCTTTCACCGAGAGAGGTGAAAAATCACAAGTTTAAAATTAAAGCTTGACAGATCACTTCTTTTCTTTGTCCCCTTGCTTAGTTCTCTTACAGGAATTTTTCTTTGGTTTGATTTTTTTTGTAGGTTTCTTTCTTTTTTTTTTTTTTTTTTTAATTCTGTTGTCAACTCTGTAGTAAACAATTACTTTTAAAGGTTCCCATAAATGAGGAGTTACCAGACTGTGCCAAGTTCAGGCACAATGTGGAAGGTTAGAGGAAAATTCCTTGTACAAATCTGCTCAGCTTCTTCATTTATGAACCACCACAGCCTCTATTACTCTTGTCCCTAGTCTCCTGCCAGACCACTTATAACAACATCAGCTCAGCTCCTACTGTGATTTTTCTTCTGGCTGTCCCTCAGGTAACATCCCCGTGCACAGCTATACTGTGAGGTGATAGATATAATGAGCAAATCACATTTGATGAAACATCTCTTATTCAAGGGTTTTAAAGTACTACTTGAAAGGAAGTGTTATTAGCCACACTGTAAACAAGCCTGCACATCTATAATAGGGACTATGTGCATGCTTAAAGACCTGCTATGAGTCAGTGACAGAGCTTGTAATAGAATAGATTTGCCATTTTTATTGTCATTGCTATTTATTACTTGCAGAGTACCACAGGTGTGCTTGAGTGTGGCTCTCCTTGCCCATTCACAACAGAGGAGGTTATTTCTGCTCTGGAGTGAAAATATCAGTGTTTGTAACTAGCATCCTGACAAAATGATTTGAAGAGGAAAAATTTATACCTGAGCTTGTAAATTACTGGGTTTTGTAAGTCTGGTATAGAGGCTGGGCTTTTCTTGATCCTGTGTTTCCTAGCCTAGGATGAATCCTCTAAGTGGTATGAGAGAGTCATGTGGGAGAATGAGCATTTTCAGGTGCTTCATTTGTTCCTCCCTAAAATATAAGATTCCAGGGAGGAAACTGGTTTGATGGTCCTCAGTGATCCTACTGTGCTAAAAACATGATTTTTCTACATTAAATATCATTGTATAACATTCTATGTACTTACTCAGAAACCATTTGGGAGTGTTAAGATAGAAATACACTTTTATTCATTCCTGAAATAGATGAGACCTGTTCCACTAGATTCCTCAGGTTCGCTGGCCCTTCATACATCTGCCACAACTCTCCATTAGGAGTCAGGGTTTTTGGCCTGGGCCAGGAAGGGGGAGGTTGTGCAAGGCCTTCTGTGAAGGAGATGAGTGTTTCTGCTTTTCTGATTGTTCTTGCCTAAGACTGCATAATTTCAATCTCAAGTCATGTGAAAACAGCTTTCAGGTTACAATACAACAATTTTTCTCTTCCTTCTCACTGCTGCAGCTGAGGTTTCTACCTATGCAGAAAAGAGCAGCAGGTTAAAGTTGCTATTTGTTTCCCTGTTAATGAAGATGTAATATAATGCTCACTTGCTACAATGGGAATGTCACTCCTCCCTGCTCTGAAACCTCTCCCTGTGTAACTGCATTCATCCAGATCTTGAGTACTGCTCTTGCAAGGCAGCTCACCAACAACAAGAATTTACCACTGGAGTATATGTTAAATTTTAGAAACATCTTGTTTTATAGCAGTCAGTTTGGGCTTTGCAGAATAGAACTGTTGACTTTGTTTTTTTCTGAGGAAAAAACTTCTAAAGACAGTGAGGAACCTGTCCTGAAATTATTATATTGTTATGTTGCTCCATCTTTAGAAAATCTGTTAGACCCTTCCATTACTCCTGAACTAGAGGCTGAAATATAAGCTTCTGTCTAGGATAACCAAGGTTATGTACTGGACTACCAGAGGTATGTCCTGGCTGGGAGTCCTTTCTCCACAGTCTTGCACGTTGCTTGCATACCTGCTCTGCTCTTGCTGCTTTTCTGGTGAGTAAATTAAAGCGCAAATTTACAAGCTCATAAAAAGCAGAAGTCTCAACTGTTCAATTGCTGTGCATGCTCAGGAGGAGGGCTGAGCAGCCAGGGAATTGGGGGGTATGGTTGCCTGCAAAACCAAAACACAGCTGTTAGGGCTAATTTTAGATTTTCTAGTCTTGATGCTAGCCCTGTGTTCCAGCAAGCTGTTTGTAAGTCATAAGCATTCCCAAGCATGTCCCTGAGTTACAGTGGGAATGTTAATGTGACCTTTCTCTAAAATTGTATTTATAGAGGCCTCTGAAATAATGAGAGACATCGGAACAGCTATCCAGTATCTTCATTCAATGAACATTGCCCATAGAGACGTCAAGGTGAGGCCTGAAGGTGTGTGGTCGGGGAGAAAAGAGTGTGAGGCAGAAAAATAAATGGGCAGTGATGGTTTAAATAGAAGTAGGAGTACAATCAGATGATCAGAGTGTTCCTAGTGCTCTGCCAGTGTGTGAGAAGGGATTTGTTAACAACTAGTTCACATCTAGTCCAAGGTCAAAATATTCACGTGTGCTAATGCCTCCCAGTTGTGTAGAGAATGCAGAAGAATTGAGGTGATAGTCAGATGGTTAACTGAAGAGGTACTACCAACTTGGAATCCAGTTAATTAGCAAGAAAATTACACTGCCTGAAGTAAACTTACACTAGGTACTATACCTCTGTCTACAGTCTTTATCAATTATTACTTGTTTTCAGAATCATACTTGCCATAAATAAATAAATAAATAAATAAAGTGTTTGGGGGGTGCTTCAGAAACAGGTGAAACTGCATATATGGTAAGAATAATACAAATTCCTTGTATCCAGCCCATGCTAATAGTAAGTATTTGGAAAAATAGGAAGGTCTCAGTTATTGCCATGTGGAACAGTGTGTTTTATTTACTGAAGTCTGTACCCAAATTTTGTAGAGTTTTGATGGGGTTCGTAGTATTGTATTTTGTTTGTATTCTGTAAAGTGCCCAGCATAAGCAAAGACAAGATAGCTGCACCAAGGCATTACTGGCGCAGCGATAGGGCGGTATGAGATGCAACGTGCTAAAGAGCAGGTCGTATAATGATGGACTGAGGCACCTGGCTGATTCCACAGCTTTGAGTTTATGAAGTGTCTACGGATGCTTCTGTGTATTTAGCTGGAGGGAGAACTGACACTGGTTGGTGTCACTGAGAGGTATGTTTGGGGGGTGGGGATGGTCCTTAGGTAGGAACTGGGAATGGCTTAACAGTTCAGAGATAAAAATATCTATTCGCTTTTGTGGAGCTGTGCCATTGCCTATCACCAGCACAGAAACTGAAGTGCTTAGCCCCAAATGCTCCCTACACACTACGCTCAGTGAACTAACATAGAAATGGTACAAATTATTTAACAGATACTCAATTCTATCTTCTTTCAAGCCCTTCCTTCTTCTATATGTCCCTAAACGCTAGCATGAAATCGTGCATAGATTCCTTATGACTGAGAAACTGGAAAACAAGTCCAATCACTTGCAGATTCTGGGAATGTCCTGTTGTCCATGTTGTGCACAAGAGCTCGTACCTCCCTCTGTGCAAATTCTGTTTCTGGAGAGCCTTTGTGAAGGAATGTGGGGCAAGAGTGGAATTAACTCAGGTTTCAGGAGGCAGAGGAGGGGACAACACGGTGGGACTGTATCAGTTTTGATGGAGTGGTGTCAGTTGCTCATAGAGAATTTGGCTGATGACTTCTCTTGTCCACTTCAGCTCTTGAAGGCTGTACAGAGTACCGTCAGATCAAATGGTGTTGATCAGATGGAACAATCCTAGTAAATGCAGTGAACTAGAGAGAGGTCCAGGAACCCAGACTTGATGCCAGTTGGACCTGAGGGGAGTCTTGCCGTGAACTCTTACAAATACCATGTTGAGAAGGATGTTGATCCTTAGTCTGAGCAAAGATGCTTGCATGTTAGGAGGGAACTTTCTGCGTGGTGTGATGGGGGTGTGAGGGAAGCGAGAGGACCCAGATGCTGGTGGTGATCCAGGCAAGCAGGAATGGTTTGACCGTACAGCTCGTTAGAGACCTCTCTTCATTGCCCTGTTTATCCTTTCTCCTGGTGGTCTTTCAGCCTGAAAACTTGCTTTACACATCTAAAGAGAAGGATACTGTACTCAAACTCACAGACTTCGGCTTTGCCAAAGAAACCACTGTACAAAATGCGCTGCAGACCCCCTGTTACACTCCTTATTACGTGGGTGAGTTATCCAAGATACGTTTCTTCTGTGTTTCTTATCCCTCCCGTTATAGTGAGTCTGTGGGCTGTAGGAATGGATGGCAAATCCTCTCTTGTGGATGTAATGCAAAGAAGGACCCTGCAGAATTTAAAATGAGATCCAGCCCAACCTAAAACCTAGTCTGGTTCCAGTCCAGTCCTCCTGCTTTCTTCCTTGGTTGCAGAGGAAATAGCCTTAACAGAGGATACAAATGAGGATCAAGGAGAGAGAACGTGTTGCTTCTGATTACACCAAAATAAACCTGATGTTTCCTCTGGATGATGCAATAAAAGCCATAATTTGAACTCAGCTTCATAATTATTTGGGTTGCAAAACTTCCCATAGCTTAACTAATGCAATAAGAAAACAAAGAGAGTATTCCCTCAGCTGTATGGCTTCTTAAAGATGGCACATGGAGGAATTAATAATAAAAGACCAAAGTGACTTAATCACAGCTGAATTTTTCACCTGCGTTTTGTCCAATGACAGAGCACTGTGTAATGAATGCCACACTAGACTGTCCTCTGTGCACTCATTTTAAAGTATGTCCTTTTTGGTCTTTGAGTTAATAGTCATTCACCATATGGTATGACTGAGGCAGTCTGTGCTTGGAATTTCTTTGGAAGAAAAAGGGCTTAATTTTTTTTTCCTTTCTTGTATGTAGGTGTCGCGTTATTTTTTGTAATGAAAGATATTGTTACTCATTTGTTAGCAGAAACCTATGATAGCAATATTTCTTCCTGATGCTTTCTTCTGTGTTTTCTTAAACTGGGATTAGTGATAAAATGTTAAAGAATTTTCACATACATTTTTTTCTGCCTTTTTATTTGTACATAAACAGGCTGGCATTTCCCTTCTCAACACCTTTTTTTATAAACCAGCAGGATTGCTCCTATGTTTATAGAGTCATTTTCCTTACAAAATCAAGCTCCCTGCCAGTTCACCTGCCCCAGTGAATATCCCCTCTAAATGTATCTCTGTAAAATGTTGTTACTTACTGAAAAATACAGTGCTCTGGAGGCCAAAGAAAAATACAGTGCTCTGTAGTTGGCACACCCAAAGACACTCCAGCTAGGTACTGTTCAAACTTTTATCACAGCTCAAGTAGGTCCTTTCTGTTCTGATTTCTGGAACATATGCTCAGGCCTCTTTCAGTGCTGTGTCTCCCTGTACACATTTAGCTATAGCTCCTTCTGCTTTTCTGCAATCTTAGTAATCTCTTGAGCAGAGAGACACCAAGGTGAAGAGTATAGGGCGTTTTGCCAGCTCCATTCCTCCTCTTTAAAGCTACAGAGAGCTGTTTAGGAACTTGTCGATAGAAAATACCACACAGTTCCTGCAGTGAGTTGTGGTGTATTTTTTTGTTTTGTTTTGTTAATGCCTCCCATATTTGTTGTCAAAGTGTGCTACTACTTACAAGGTGATGAAAACGAGAGGAAATATCTGGTTCTCTGTTAATTTCTGTTTTTTCTCTCTTCTTCAGCCCCAGAAGTCCTTGGTCCTGAGAAGTATGACAAATCATGTGACATGTGGTCTCTGGGTGTCATCACATATATTCTGTAAGTATTTGAAAAGAGTCCAGATAAACAGAAAAAGGACAAATCTTATTAAATCTACACTTAAAAGTAATTAGTCACTAGGATCACTTCAGAAGAATATAACCTTGCATGGGACTTTTTAAGAGATGGAAGGGCTTTCCTAGCCATAAGACTTCTTTTGTCCATTCTTACAGCCTGTGTGGGTTCCCTCCGTTCTACTCAAACACTGGACAAGCTATTTCTCCAGGGATGAAGAGAAGAATTCGGATGGGGCAATATGGGTTTCCCAATCCAGAATGGGCTGAAGTATCAGAAGAAGGTAACAATGCTTAGTGCCTCTGATGAATAGGTGCATGGTGTTGTGCAGTGGAGGAGTGTTTACATAAGACTATTTCTAAAAACCTGATTTGATTTTTATTTCCATTTTTTAATTTTTTTTTTTTATATATTGTAAGGTGATACAGAGAAGGACTGGGAACTCAGACACTAGCCAGCAACCTAAGTACTATAGAAAGTAAATGATGACTGAAAACTTTCTTTCAAATTCCAGCTAGTGCTAGTGAAAGCCCGGATTAAACCCTCAGGAAACAAAAGTATTTAATCATAAGAAAGGAGACTGTCAGGGCAGCTGCAATGCAAGCTGAGTTGGAAGAAAGCAAACTCTCTTAAGAACTCATTCAGTCTTTGCCCTGCTTGGTGATACAGCCAGCGAGGATGGCAACTTTTCATGCTAGCTTTTTGTGATGTGGAAACTTGCCAGCCACCACTTAAATCAAGGTCAACAATTTATTTTGTATAAGTCATTGACCACAAGCTGCTGCGGCTCAGCTGTGACCTGGATGGGCTCAGACCAGTGTCCTGAAAGTGGATGGTTTTGGTTCCCTGTTTTTCTGAAAGTCTCATAACCTGTAAGTCTTACCTGCACATCATCTCAGAGAGAAGGGTCAGCAATCTCTGAGCTCATCTTCTTTCTAACAAGCCCTTTATGTTGCTACTGTTAACATCCTGTTACAGTCTGCTGCTAAAGCAATAACAAATTATCCTTGGATAACATTGTAATCTGTGGTATTATAACACTCATTGGATTTCATGGCTGTGTGTGCAGCATGAACTCCTGGACATCAGTAAGAAAGATGTTTTAGTTATGGGTTTCTGGCTTAATATTTTGTAATCTTGAGTCTTGTTCGTATTTTACAGCAGTTATTGAAATGCTAGGGGAGCTTGATCAGAGAACATTCTCTCAGAAAATGTATAGGGTTTCCATATGCTTGCCTGAGTGAAGATAGATGCCCTCTACCTTTGAACCTATTAAGGTTAGCTAGCTTATGGGTGTTCTTCTGGGCTGATCAGACAGTGTCAGCAGTCTGTCTCTTTTTACCCTCCTTTGTACTGTTCTGTCTCAGTTTCCTTTTTCTGATCATTCCTTCATTGCATCATCTATGGAGACTACCTCTGAATTTCTCAATAGCTTCCTGTAATCATCTTAGTGGGCTCTGTTCATGGTTTTCTCCTTTTTTTTTTTTTTTTTTACCTTGTAGATTTTAGACTCCAGGTAATCTCTACTGTATACCTCCTTTGTGTCCTCTGTCATCAAACTAAATTCTCAATTTGTATCTGCTGCAGCTCCTGAGAAGCATTTAGTCACCTCTCATTCAATGTTGCTAAAAGAACTTATTCAAAAGTTTTTCTAGGTTTCCCTCAGGAAGTTATGTTTAAGTCTTTCTGAATAATGTCCCTTGGGTGCAGTGTTTCCTGTCTGTCCACTTTACTGAAACTCTTGTTCAAACTCTGGTCATCTCTCATCTCAGTTACTTAGTACCTCTGGCTTTGGCCAATACCATGTTCACAGAAAGCTGCTGCAAAGCCTGTTTACGTGATCCATTTCTTTGACTTTGTTGTCCTTTTAGTGGCCTCTCAGTTGTCAGAGAAGTTTATTGTCTTTGTTTTCACAGCCTGTGATAGTTTTTGTCTTCTATCACTTCTCAAAACAACAGCTTATGCATTCATTCAGCTAGGCTTCTTGCCATCTTTGAGACAGGCAGCTTCCTGCTCCTGTGTTTCTCTTTTTCTCAAGTTCTTGCTCTCAGAACAGTTGGGCTTGTGAAGTAGACAGCATGCATGGAATCTCCAATCCTTTATCTTTCCTTCTTGCCTTTTTTGTTTTGGATGTTTTCATGTTCTGCCTCTTTTAAGCATAATGACCTCCCACACTGTACATGGCTTCTTAACTTGGGAGCAGCAATAGGTAGGTGTTTTGAATTCTGCAACATTATCTTCCTTCATTCAGCAGGTCTTTGTGTTCTCAAGGTTTTTTGGGAGCGCAGTAGTAGACTACAACACACTATGTTGGTCCTGTTTTTCAGCCAAACAACTGATTCGCCACTTACTGAAGACTGACCCAACAGAGAGGATGACAGTTTCTCAATTTATGAATCACCCTTGGATTAACGTGAGTTTCATATAGCTTTTTACAAGGGAGCAAGATGAATTCTTGCATGCAGAACTTAGTGTAGCTCCACGTAGTACAGCAAGAGAAAGATAATGATTACTGCTAATAACTTAATTAACCTACTGTGCCCTTCACTGAGAGAAGGCAGTTCTACTGCCTGTAGAACCACAATTCTTCTTGGTGTTACCAGAGGACACACAAAGAGAGACACCCACAGTAGCATCCTTGGAAGCAGAATATAGCTATATCTTCTGCAAGCAGGCACTGTTGTCTGCAGCACATACATGTGTTACTCCCTTTAAAATATATAAAAATAAACTGTACTTACCTCATCAGTGCAGGATTTAAAGAGAGCTATTATTAGTGGTCTCAGGCACCATTGTGCATAGCTGTGTCAGTGTGAACACAGTCTTATGCTCATCCTTGGCAGAGTTTGGAAGTGCCTGGGGGAGGAGCAAGGGTTTCGGCTTAGTGCCCTGTAAAAGATTACCAGATAAGGTGGTACACAGAGCTATTAATAGTCACAGTTCAGGTTTCATTCTGTAACTTGGCTGAGTTTACTTTTCCTTTAAAAAAAAAAGGATGGGGGGGACCATTTCATAATACAATGTGATTTCAAACAAGAGACAAGAATCCCATGTGTTATCAGGCTGAGTTTCAGAACATCATCTCTGCTCTGTAGGTTCCACTCAAAATAATAGCTTATACTTCTCACGTTTGTGCCTAAAAGGAGGACCAGTCTTGTTTCTTACTGCCCAAAAAGTCATCAGCCAGGAACAAAATTGCTTGTACTGTAGAATGCTCTATTCTCCCATAGCGCTTTCTCTGTGCTTTTCTCTATGCTGTTCCTCAGAGGAAGGGGCAGAAACAGAGGCATGACTAATAGTCAGCATTTCTATAATGCCTCTTTGAAGATCTCAAAGCCCTTAGAATCATACAGTAATGTAGCTGTATAACATCCTGATGAAGCAGTTACATGTCTTCATTTAGAGTTGTGGAAGCTGAGAAATTAAGGTTACAAAGAGTCTGTAAAACTGAAACAGAACCTAGGCAATGTTCCTAAGTATTTTTTTTTAACCAAATAAAAATGTAATCACTGTTCAGAGTAAATAACTCCAGCTTAAGTGTTTGAAGACCGAAGAAAAGGAGGTGTTCCAGAAGTCAGCAGGCGATGAATTTCACGGAACAAGTGCCTAATATCTAAGGAAGCTACCACCTACAGCAACACATGTTACTTGAAATATTCATATAACCAATTAATGAGGAGGAGATTAGAGACAAGGTCTATAGACTGTTGCACCAAAGAGCTGTGCTAGAATACCATTCCTGTAAGAATGCTCTAGGAGCAGTAGATTAGCATTTTTTTTCTGCTGAACCTATTGTTCCCATGAGGCAGAGGGAGGGAGAGGGAAAGACCAACATAGCTAATGTTTGTGTTCTTCCTTTTCTTTTTCTAAATCCCTAAGTAGGAACATGTATAGGGAGATGCCTCTCACAAGAAGCAGAGGAGAGTCTTTGTTTCTACTCTTTTTTTTTTTTTATTGAGACCTGTGCAAAATATATGGCCTTTATTGTGTACATTACTGTGGCCTATGCAAAAATTGTCAGTTTAGGTGGAGAACATAATCCTCTAGTTAGCTTGTAGCTAAGATTTATTCAACAAGAAGTAGCTGACAGCAGCTAGAAGGGTAACTTCAGCACCTGCTTAGGGACACTACAAAAGCTGGTCTGCTGCCTTTCCATTTCCCTCTTCCCACCTGTACAAGATAAAACTTCACCAGCTGGGGTACTTTTCCAGAGGAGGCAGGAGTGGCGAGTTCTGCTTCCCCTTCTGTAGCTGTTGCGGAACTTGGTACAGTGATGTTGTTAGCTCAGTGGAGTATAAGCACTGCTTCCAAAGTAATGCTTGCTTTACGATGACACATACAGGGATCTCCTTACACTCTGCTGACACACCTCTAGTATAGGACACCACAGCAGTAGACGGCAAGTTTGGATACAAAACATAAGGAATATAGACTATTGGAATGAAATTATGGTTTGGTGTATGGACTGGCAAGAAATATGTTTCTTGCTGAATTTAGCTAGGGGACTGTGCTTTAGAAATTGGACCTTATTCTAATTTAAAACATCTACCAATCTGTCATGTCAGGTGAATGTAGATCTCAATTTATGTCAAAGAGCATCTCGAGCAATGCACTCACTGTCTTCTGAACTGTGCCAGAATACTGAATCAGTCCTTACTCTGAAAAATAGTACACTTTCTTCTTTTGGGCACATTTATGATCTGATGAACTGGTAATCTCAGTTAATGTGTTTCCAAGAAAATGTCTTCTGCTACAAATCCTAGAAGAAAAAGGTCAAATTAACCACTTTAGAACAATGATTAATGAACAGCGAAATGACAATTGTTAAAAATCTAAAGCGTGGATAAAAAATATCCAACCCAGGATTATTGGCTGGACTGGAAGGGAGCAGAGTGAAAGAAATTCAGCGTTGATTTCTCTCTCATTTTGATCTTTAAAGATACTGTCATATGGGGACTATAGTCCTGTACTTCACACAGGAGCTTTTATGTATTGGCTTATGGAGTGATAGGAAGCATGGGGGCCACTGAAGGATGACAGATAATGTTTTATGCCCTCCATACACATAGAAGAGCAAACAGTCACTTCCCAAAGTTGATTTTGCAGAACACTACTTTTGGTGTTTTTCCCTTTTCTCAGAGATCAATGTCAGTGCCACCAACTCCTCTCCATACTGCACGGGTCCTGCAAGAGGATAAAGACCACTGGGATGAAGTTAAAGTGAGTCAATTACAGTTCAGATTTCTTGAAGTCAATCAGATAAGAGATTAGGTGGGCTCTTTTCTTTGGATGCTTATTTCCTTGGAGATTATGGCTGTTTTGAATACAACCATGTTAAGCAAGGGAAGCTTAAACAGTTCTGGTTAGAACAGTAGTGTATATGATAACTAACTAAAAAAGAAGACTGCTGTCTGAGCTTCATCTGACAGCCTTACAGCTGTGCAAAATATCAACAAAGAAAATGTTTGTGATCAAAGGTATTAATGATGCTACCTGCTGAGCCTCTGCATATAGCACAGAGAAGAAGGGACAGTGTTGAGGGAGTTTGGAGTTTGTTATGGTGAAGTGAAGGATATGATGAAAATGAAGGGGGACAGGATGGGAGGGGGGGTTGAGCTGCATTCTGGTTTTCTACTCTGTTCTTGTGTTATAAAACAACATTAAATAACCTTAGCCTTGCCTTGTTGTGTCAGTTTTAGTAAGGAGGAGGAAAAACAGAAAAAAATGTATCTGTCTTTCCCTTAATCTAACCAGGTGCCTCACCTACTGTTTGTACTGATGACAGTTGAATGCTTCCTGCAAAGTGAAACTATAGGGCAGACTAAAAGTTGTTTGCAAGCCTTAACTCTTTCCTGCTGGCCTTTATCAGGTTGGCATATTTTTTACAATTAATTCTGAACTTTCTGCACTTACAATGCTTGGCATTTTGATAATTGCAACATTCCTTTACGGTATTCTACTGATTACTAATTTTATTTAAATTACCAATGTGTAGTCTCAGCTGTTAAACTATGTTACGATAAAACTTCACAGAACCTAGGCAACATGCACCTCCTGAGTCAAAGGGATCATATAGATGTTTTCACTTAGCCTTCTTCATTTCCATGTTTCAGAGAACTTCTTATGCTTGTGCTTTGTATAGGTCCCGGAGGTATTCCCCTGGGCCAATAGCATTCCCATAATATTTAATCTTTTTTCCTTTCCTGAACTAAATGCACAGACATTCATTGACTTAAGCAGATTTTATCTCGCAGCCTTATTAAAAAGCTTAAGATTTGCCTCCACTTAAATGCTAATTCAAACTAAGGAAGCGTGTGAATTTGAAGTACACACTTTTAAATAACTTTGTGTGGACTCTTTATTCTAGTTCCTGCCAACCTAGTTTGGTAACGGAGCAAGGAAAACAGCGCTCTGACTCTGTTACAAGAAGCCCAGATGTAGCAGCTGGTGAAGGCCTAGAGCCAGACAGTAAGAAATGCTGGACAGAGGGACATGGTGGAAATCAGGCCAGCGGAGTGTGGTCCTGTGTTGCCCACATGTGAAACACTGTGAATAGTTCTTCCCGAATGAGTCCATGAGTAGAACAAAGCCTTTAGTCATAGTCTGCTGCAGCAGAAAGGGCTCAGCTATTCCTGGCTGTAGCGTAACAGAGGGTTCCTTTCTGTATATTCATCACCTGGCACTAGGGTGGGGTGGCTGTGCTCTCTCTGCCTTAGGGTGTTCAATAAAGTGATTACTTGGTTTCCAGGAGGAGATGACCAGCGCTTTGGCTACCATGAGGGTGGACTATGATCAGGTGAAAATTAAGGACTTGAAAACATCCAACAACCGCCTTCTGAACAAACGCCGTAAGAAGCAGAAGCAAGCAGGCACCTCTTCTGCAGCCCCAGGGTGCAATAATCAATGAGAAGAGAAGCCAAGGACCCATGGGTGGAGGGTAAAAGTGTGAAAAGGAACAATTTAAAATGAGTACAATCAACTTAGTTGACCGAGTACCACAAATGCACAGAGACCGCGAAGAAGCTATCCTGCAAAGAGGGAGCAGAGGGAAAGATTACATTTTTTATGATTTGAATCAGGGCTTTGCTTTTAAAGGCTAATTTATGACATGAATCTGTTGCATACTGCAAGGGAAGGTATAGCAATACCAGAAATGTTATGGGGTTTTGTTTCGGCTTTAACTGTATTGGAGGAGTGGAGAGAACAGAAGACAGTCTCAGCATGCTAATGCACTGAGGCTTTAATAGCCATCTATAAAAGTAACTTCTGTTACCATGTTAAGCTTGGGAATAGAAAAAATGCCAAGTGTTCTGCTTGGAGTGTTTTAGGAGTTGAAAAAATGCTGAAAAAGCAGACAAATGTCACTGCTCTTTATACAGGTAGCACAGGTTCAGTTCTACTTTGGATGCATGTGGACAGCATTTCATTCTAAATAGGTAAGAATAGTCAATGTTTCCAAACTTACCTCCTATAGTTACAGAATATCACCTAAGCAGAAAACAGTTATTCCTGTTACAGGAAAAAAACATACATACACTTCCATTTTCACAGTCTTCATGTAGTCTTATGTGAAGATTTGGGTTTGTCATGGTTTCTAATTTAATAACATGTTCATTTTATAAACGTAACCGTTATGTTGTGTCTATGCCACTGTCAGATCCCTCTCTTGTAATGTTTTTAATTTAAACAGTACTTCATGCAAAGAGCTTTAAGTAGGATTTAATTAGTCAAAAGTATCCTGCAGAGAATATTGCTGTTCCTCTTGCATCCACAACGTCTAGGGTGTGCAACTGGACATGCAACTGTATATGAGAGACTGCTCTAGAAGAGAGACTTTTGAAATTCAGGAAGAAAGGGCAAGTGCACGTTCTCTGAGTGGACCCCAGTGTCTGCCAGCATCCCCTCTGGTAATTACCTCCAGATCCTGTGCCTGAGATGTGCTGATCATATCAAATTTTGGGGTGTTGGGGTTGGTTTGTTTCTTGGGAGCAAGGAGGGAGAGGTTGCTTCTTTATCTGTGGTGTTTTGACAGTGTTTCTGGATCCAAAGATTTCCACCACCTAAGGGAAACTACCTACAAGGATATCCACTTTTTTTTTTTTTTCCTATTCTAATTCCTGTTTTATGATATCCTAGCCTTGGTTTGCTAATTTGTTTTACTTTGTGATCAAAATATTTTCTCTCGCCGTATTATATTTTATTTTTTTTAAGTTGAGGTAAAGCAAATGTTTGTGAAAGTGTTATCGGAGTCTAGGATGAAAATTATGTGCTTCCAGTGACACAAGCAAAAACTACTTTGTGGTAGGCATACACAGTGCTGTTGTGTTAATAGACTAAGAAGGAGGTTAAAAGACAAGAGGGAAAACAAGGTTCCAGAGAGGATCTGAGACTTCAGATCTGACTGCCACATGAATCTTGTTACCTCCAACAAAGATCTGTGTGAGGCTTTGGACCTTTTCTGGAGAGCCTTGTTCCCATCTTCAAAGCATTGGATGAGACCTCCATTCTTATTTGTGAACTGGTCCTAGGATTTTATAAACTGATTTTAATAAACCATGTTCCAAAATTCCTTCCTCTTGTAATCCCTGTTTTTGTTGATGTTGCAGAGTTTGTATTGCTTTGCGAGGTTTGTCTGTGTTTAAGGTGATGGGAAAGAGGAGAAGGAAAATGTTCAATGATGCCTACTTTCAAAGGCTACCCAACTTTGAGCATTTTTTTTTATTCCAAGGGTTTGTTTCTAAATATCAGTCTCTGGAAAGATGTATTTTGAAATTATTAGATGTTTATCTAGGTATCTTCATTATTATAGCATGTCCTGTATATATTGATTTTTTTCATCATATTGCTCCTAAGAGTTAGGCAAATATTATTCACCTCCTGTAAAAGATAATACAACAACGAGCTGTGATGTGCCCAGAGTGCAACAGTAGGGATTGGAGTCAGATCCAAATCTCTGTCTCCTTATCCAAATTTTAGAGGGTGCTATGTACATCAATTCAGCTTTGCCATCTCTGTGCCCCATCAGGGTGATACTGGTGCCCACTATCCAGTTAGTAGGGCAACCTGTGTAAAATGCAATGGTGTCCTGGCTGCCTTGGGTGTTGAAATTGTTGTAACCCAAGTTTTCATTGCCATCTTGCTCAAAGCTTGAGCTCTTCTTTTCCAGCTGGTGCCTTCTTGCTTATATGCAGCTTGAAGACGTGTCTGTTCCTGAACAGTTTTCCATGGGGAACTGTAAAGCACATTAGGGCCTAATTCATTCCTGTGGGATTCCAGACTTTTTATCGCACTGCAGTTCAGAAGCTGGAGTGATGGACTGATGCGCTTGGGCACGGCCCCTTCAGATGTCACTCCCTGCATGGTAGGACTCTACCATATCATGAAATTTGGACTGATAGTTCTTGCATTCTGCCCTGCGGTGACAACATCCAGGAGTACTGTAAAGCCTGTGGGATCCAGAGGAGGGCCTCAAAATGCTGGACATGGAAGTGCAAGTGTTGCACAGAAGCACTTGTGCTCACTTTACAGAAGAAAGGAGGCAACTTCTTAGGAGCTGGGAGGCAGCTGACGTGCAAGCTGTGGAGCCCTCAAACTGCTGTCCCACAGCAGGAACTTGTGGCACAGCTGCCTTCTGTAACACAGTGGGAGCGGGCCGCGAGAGCCCCATCGTGCTTTCACCGTGGCCTGGTCGACCGAGCTTGGCGAGAACGTGCCAGGGACGCGGTCTGGGGGCTGTGCTTGCTGTCCCCTCCCGCTGGGAGCACGGACGCGGGGGGTGCAGGCGTGCACACGAGCGTGTCCCCGCGCACGCAGAGGTGCGGGGCCCGGCTCCGCGGCGCCACCTGCTGCCCCCAGCAGCCGCGGCCTGCCCCGGCCTGCCCCGGCCCGCCCCGGGCCTGCCCCGGCAGCACGGCCACGGGCCGCCCTCGGAGCTCTGAGAGGACGGCGGCGGGATCCCGGGCTCTGGGTCACGTCAGCGCTCCTGCCAAAGCCCTCGGGGAGCGCCGCCCGGTGCTAGCAGGCGTGCCGTGCCCGCGGCGTCCCGTGAGGAGATGGACGGGTGCGTTTTGCGGCAGATGTCTCCTTTCTGGCCGCCGGCTCTGCCCCGGGGAGAGCCCGCCTTCTAGCTGCATTCACACACGTTATAAAGAGCTCTGGCGTGCTCGTGGTGGTATCTGGGGCTTGTCTCTTCCCCCAGCCATATAGCATAATAGTCTCTTTAGAACCTCCTGCTTGGGGTCCAAATTTATGGCCTGTTTTTAGAAAGGATAGGCTATTATAAAACTGATTATTCATTTGCATATTAATCAGACATATAGAGGAGGTAGAGAGCTGGGAAGGGAGAGAAGAAATGAATGGTCAATAGAGAAAGCTTCAAGGAAAATGCGGATTAAAAGCTCTATTTATTTTTTTACAGCAGAAGCTGAAAAAGGGCCGTGCACAATTCCCCACCCCCCATTCCTTTTCATAGCAATTGCTTATGGGCCGCTGCCTCCCCTTGTGTTTCTGCGCACTGTACTCCTCTCGTACCCGTGCCTTCTTGCTCGCTCGCAAGCACGCTTTCTCTGATGCGCGCACAAGTGCATACAAGAGCTCAGATAAAATTACTCTCTCCTCCATTTCTTCTACTACACACTTTCTAACCTCTTTGGCCACATATGCCATATGACGAACCTTTTTTTGACACGATACAATTAAAAGCTAACATTAATGGTAAGCTCTTGGCCTACTTTTATGTTTTCTATTTGCCCAAACCCAGCATGTTGTCCTGGGATTGCTTTTTTCTCTTAACACTTCATTGCCTAGAGTCTACAGGCCCAATTATGTAACCGCTTCTGACTTGTCTGACGTGAGGGATAATGAGAATGCTACATACCCAGTTTGATCTAATTTCCTGTCCTCTTTTCAATTCAGACTTTGTTTGGTCCATGTTTAGACAAAAGCGCTTTTGAGAAAAAGGAAGCTTTAGTGAGGAGGAGAGAACTGAAGCTTTTAAATATTTAAATGTAATCATAAGTACATGTAAAGCTTTAAACCTGTGTTAAAGGTAGGGAAGGGGTGTTAATTGATGTCTGGCTGCTTTGATGTGCATGCTCAGCCTGAGGATGAAGCCAGCCATGGGAAGTTCACTGTACTTAGTGGAGGAAAACTTGTCCTTGAGGACAGCCCCCCCACCCCAGCTCGTTCACCAGCACCCTTTCACACTCACTAACAAACCACAGGGACAAAGGGAGTGCAGGCAGGCAGGGAATTAATGTGTATGGGGGGAAGTCCTTTATTCCAAGAGTACATGTTTTGAGGTGGGTTTTTGTGTGTGTGTGTGTGTATAAAAATACCGGGATTCTCTTTTTTTCCAGGTTCTAGTATTTCCCCTCTGCACCTGGCTACTTTTAGTAGTGGAGCTGGCATAGCTGAGAATGAACATGGTTTATTCTCTCTTAGAGAGCCTAAACATGAGGAAAACGAGGAAGCAATCTTGAAAGACAGAGAATGCGTACTCTAAACCTCAAAGAAAATAATATTCTTAAAAAGTCTTGCAAGCCGACAAGTGAGCTTACTTTAGGTACGTACTTAAACATGTCTCACATCTAGAAAATTGGGGCTAGAGCAATCCTAGATAATAACATTTGCTGAAGAAACATTTCCCTGAAATCTTTGCACTGGGTAAGGAAAGTCTTTTTGAGTATTAAGTACAGCTTTAAAATAGGAAATATTTTGGTCTGGGTGGTTAGATGAATTTAATGAGGTAAAGGGAGTAGAAATGAGAATGATAAGTTATGTTGAAGAATTAAGATAGGAAAAGTCTACTGTCTACTCCAACTGATTTTTTTACTGCAGGTGCTACCTCTATACTGGTATAACATGATAGATTCAACTGTTTTTTAGAGCCTGTTTTACCATTGAAGGAGGAGGATGTTCCTGCACTCTAGGGAAATGTGGAAGCTCAGCAAAGATAACCCTGTGACTGCAGATGAACACCTATATTGATAATCTGTAAGTGATGCCTAGCATTAACTTTCAAAATTTCCTGCCTGGTGACTCTACCAGGTGCCAAGATCTCATAGGTCTGCTCTTACTGCATAAAGGCACAGAGGCATCGTCAGTGGGTTTCTCTGTACTGCTTGAGACTGCAGAGAAGCAATTGCTGAAATGTGCTGCAGCATTTTTAGCTTCCAAGAGCCAAAAGAGAAAAAATGCATCTTTCAAATAGCTGAAAGTGACATGGGGGACCACACTATCTTTTGTCTGAGGAGGTGTTGTCCTTGAAGATAGTGCACAGGTATCTTGACCTTGCTTCGGTTCAACTTCAAGATCTGATAATAAACATGTTTTAGCTGCAGGCCCAAAATTACTAGTAAAGTGCTGTTTTTTCTACTGTTAGCCGCTGGAATATACTTATTTGGTCCATGGTTGCAAACCCTTTAGCATCATTGATTCTGGGACTACACTGAAGCTGAATAAATCAAAAAAAGGAGTTTAGTAATTTTCTTGCATTTTAAGCTTCAAAGCTTGTTTCTTTTGAATTTTACTGCATTCAAGTTAATTACTGGTATTGCTAGAGTTACTACTGTTTCTTATCACACCTTCTTTATTTGTTAACAGGGAGCATCAGTGCTTCTTTTGGGGGACGTGTCTCTTTGCTTTTTTCATCTTAGGAATTTTAATCTGGTTTTAGAATTAAATAGCATGAATATTTTGCCTAATATTGTTCTCCTGAAACTTCCAGGCTAATCTATTTGGGAAACATGGAAGATATTCTCAAGAGACATTTCTTATTGCTTAGCTACTGAAACACCTGCTAAAGCTGAGCTCTTTTAAAAAACTGAAAATTATTTAAATGTGAAAAAGAGTGGGTTGATCTGGAAAAGAAACTTCTCAAAAGACTAAAATTAGAATGGAATGTGTTAGAAGAGAAATACTGGTGGGGGAGGAGAACTAAGGTTTTTTAAATAAGAATTCTGCTTCTTGAGTAATGATCAAGGAAATTCTGGTTAGGATACTAGCTGTTGCTCCAACCCAGAGCAATGTCTGAATTCAGAAATAATTATGTTTCCCTAAAGATAGATATACAATACAGACTCCATTTTTTTCTGAGGTAGTCCAAAGCAAGGCTTGGTTTCATGTTTATAAATGAGACTTTTGGGCAAATGCTGTTAGTATACCAAATAAATGGCTCTCCTTTTAGAGCAACTAATAACTGAAGAAATACGCTTTGCAGATTATGTTCTGCTCTCCCAAAATTGCCTGAGTGCCCTTTCTTCTTGCAGAAAGCTTGTCAATGTGAGGTAAGCTTTCTTTTTTTTTGCTTTCAGAGATTTGTGTCTTTCTTTCACTCTGTCACTGTGTGTTTGACTTTTGTCTTGAGTAAAAAATCTAAATAGTTGTCTCAAGGCTAACAGGTTCCACGATGCAGTGTTTTTTTCTTTTTTGGCTCAAGTACAGTCCTACTACCTCTTCTCTTACTCCTGAACTTCTTGTAGTATTGTAAAGTATGGGAAGATTTTGAAGGAATCCCACTACCTAGCAGAAAGTAAGAATCTACATTGTATGAAAAATGGTAAGGAGCAAATTCTCAAGCAATGGATAATAGTAGGAAAAGAATCCCTCTCTTTGAGGATAATAGAAGACCTCACCAAAGAAATGACCACAACTAGAACTGAGTACTCTTTTTTCCAGTTTGAGAATGGGCTGTGGATACACTCTCCAGTATTTATGGGTGCCTCCTTTTAGAGGTAACCCAAAAGGATGCTGTTCTTCCTTCAGGGTTGTAGAAGTCCCCTCCGTGATGGTGTGGCATGCAGCTCTGCCATGCTCCCCTTGCTGAGAATTCTTGCAGAGACTGATGCGCTTCTTCTATCATTGTTTCTCACACCCATGGTGCTTGGTGAATGTCGGGGTGTAAGCAGTGCCACTAGCCCTTTCAACTCCTGCCGGGATGCTTTAACCTCAGCTTTATTCAGAATAAACATTTTAATTTCATAGGAAATTCTGTTAATTTCAAATCCCATTTCCCATGGGATTTAAACTTTTTTCAATCAGCTCTGTAAAGCACTGTACTAGTGTCCTGGGTCATAAAACCATTATTCTTCAATCTCTTGGTGTTGGTCATACATTATCTCACTGAGAAGTAGCCCCTTAAAGCAGAAATACTTTTATTTCTTTCTCCTGGCTTTTAAGTCTTTGTGTGGAATACTTCATTTAACTACAAAGAGTAAAATGGGATGGACTAGTTATCTTCCTTTTAAATCCCTTGATTTTATTTTTCTTAATTTTGTTGGATATATTTTACACTGCTTGGAAGTCATGGGTACTTCCTTTAGAGAGACTTGACTGCGGTATTTTGGTTTCTTCTCTATATGTTAAAAAAAATAAAAAATCCTATAGAGCTTTTTGCTATAGGATATTTAAAGTCTGAGGAGTAGGAAGGAATTGAATTTCCTGATTTAAAGTGACTCAGCTAGGGCTGCCTCCTTGTTTCGTAATAGATTCTCTGCATCTAGCTCTAACCTTGGCTGGCACTAGGTAGAGCTATCAAATGTTTTCTCAATTAATTTGTCATTCTTCCACAGAGTCAGTTTCTAAGCTGTTCCTCAAGGATTCTGGAATAGCTATCTGGTTAGCAATCATTAACTCCAAAAGGACATGACTCCGTGTCATAAGGCATCTGGTACTATCACTTGGGGCAACCTTCATCGCAAGTTATGTCAATTATATGCCTGGCTAACAGGACCTTGGTAATAATAAGAGATTAGTTTGTTAATATTTTTTGCTTTTATAGCATATCTAGTCACACACACACACACACACACCTGCTCAAACCTTCTTCCCATAACTTCAGTCTAATATAGAGAGCTGTTTCATTTCTATATGAAACCTAGATGATGGTGATGGTTGTCTTTGTTTTGTTTTGTTTGTTTGTTTACTATGCAAATTAATTTTAAAGCATCTTTTTAAGCCTGAAACTTTCCTTTGTAGGATTCCTGAAATTGAGTGTTTCCCTTTGGGGTAGATTTTGTTCCCAACTTCAGAAAATTATTTCCACTGAAAACTTAAAAAGAAAGTTGATATTTGTGGCTATGTATGATTGAATATGTTGAAGTAATAATGTGGAAGAATCAAATTAGTCCTGTCCAGGCAACTGAAGACCTTGAGCTTGCTTGATTAGAATTAAATACTGCATACATGAAAGAAGAAATTTAATTCAAATTTCTATTAATCACAAATACTGTTATGCCAAAGTTTTTGTTTGTTTGTTTGTTTGTTTAAGACATACTAGCCTTCTGTTTGTATGTCAAAGATTTCCGTGTCCAGGCTGATTTTGTATGCTTACATCTTTGAAGTTATATGTCCTAAAGTTAAATGCACATGAAAGTATTTCAAGTATTGTGGCCCAAACGATTTTTTATTTAGCAGTACAAATCAAATATATATATATTTACATATGTAGAGAGATACTCTGGTGCAAAGCCCCTAAAAATTCAGTCTGAACTTTCGTTGTCAGGTTCACTTCTTTTTTTCTTCCCACAGCATCATTAAAGTAAGGTTCTCACTGCCAGTAGCTGTGGCATGGTTTCATGCCTCTGGTCATCTCTTTCCCATCTGCCACTGGACATTGCTTTGTCCAAAGATGAGGAGGAGAGGAGCAGCAGGGAAGAGCTCTGGCTGGAATTACCTGTGATATTCTACACATGTAAATGAGTCGTGGAAGGTCAGCTAAAAGGACATAGAATTAGTTGTCTGTCTGTATGTGTTGCTCTGTACCTGTACTTCAGTGCTGTAGGAAACTTTAGTTTTGTGAGAAGCTGCCTGGCAGAGCATGTCCCATCATCCTGTCTCTGAGAGCGGACCCAGTCCTGGTACACATGTTGTAGGAGAGAAGGTATTAGCACAAAATGAGAACCTGTCCTGTAATATTAATGGTGAGTAGGAGCAAGCAGTATGCCTGCTCTGAGGGCTGGACCTCTCATACTCACAGCGTCTGGATGTGTGAACATGCTCCTCCAGCCAGGGTTACTGACAGCCCTCCCCACCTGTGGTCCTCCACACCATGTGGAAAATGAGAGGGAAAACAGACTGTGGTGGAGTGGTGCTTAGCACTTGGCTGACCACTTTGAACTGGGATTCTGGAGAAAGCTTGTTTTTTTTCCTGTGTTTCTTGATTCAATTAGATTTATAAGAATAAAACTGAGTTCTGTTGAGATAGCCCTTCCCTAACTCTCTGTAAACCTATTTTATTTGCTGAACCCAACATTGTGTTGATTTGTGTGCCACAAGCATTGAAGAGCCTTGTAAAATATTAACTCTTGATCTGAACTGCTGCCAGCCACAGAGATGCCAGCACGTTTGCTTTCAGGGCTTGGACCAGGTTTGGAGGCTGTCTTCCCATCTTCGTAAAGACCTGAGGAGCCCAGGCAACATAGGCCAACATGTTGTGGCAATGTCATAGACCAATGACATCCAGTCTTTCTGTCCATCCCAGACAGCATGGATAACATGGTCTTATATAGAAAGACACAGGGATGTACGCAGCAGTTTCTGTAACAAGTGTTTGGACATATTTTAGGCAGGTACCTCCATTTGTGTGAGAGTTGGCAGAGACAAAATCTCATGCAACCAGTTGTTGTAAAAATGGATAAACACCACTCACATGATGGAGATATGTACAAGCTGCTGTCCCATTTTATGATGGGAGCAGGAAAAGAAATCATCAGGGAATGGCCAAATGTTGAATTCAATTTTCTGCTGGACCGTATGTCCAGCTCAGGAGTTGAACATCAGCCCTCCTTGATATAGAAATTAATAGATTCTCTTTGAAAAGAGATCAGAGAAGAGTGCGTTCAGCTCTGCACTGAAATGCAGAAATATAAATGTTAGACTAAATTCCGAAATCTGAGCATATGTAATGACAAAGGGGGAAGTGTATGTAAAGCACACAAGCAGTCTTAGCATCATGCTTTATTTTGAAAATTGTTCATAGTAACCTGAATGTTATTTAGAATGTTTTCTGTAGACACTAAATACTATTTTATGAAGGAATCGTGCAATATTTCTAGCATTGAAAGTTGACAGGGACTTATTAAACAGCTTAAGGTGTTTCAGATAATAGTCCTAAGGTGTAACTCTTTATATGCTTTCATGGGAGGCAAGAAACGTGAATCTGAAAAGAGCTGGGATGAAGTATGGGCTGCACTGAGCACCAGTTCATCCAAATCTGTTTCTGCAGCAGCGTCAGACTCAGCAACTGTAGGGCTGCAAGGGAGAGTAAAACCCAGGCTTCCATGATGGCAGAAGTTAGACCTTGAATTCCTGTAGTTCCTGCACTGGAGGGCAAAACTGAGGCTATGGTAATTTGTTTCTCATTTAGTCCTTCATCTTCTATCTTCATTTGTGTCACCAGAGATAGGATCACTCTGACAGCTGTAAAATTTATAAAGGGAGAGTAGGACATTTCAGACACTTGCCTGCCTTATTTGTGATAAATGAAGAGCCCTATCCATGCGCAGAGTGAACTGCAAAACTCGGAGCCTGTGCTGAGTTCCAGTACAGTGCATGGAAGAGTTCTGACCTTGCACTGCTGGAGACAGGGTCCTGTGTCTGGCATCAGGGGTGTCTGGTGTTCCTCACATTGTTTTTTTAAATCATTTTTTTATAGGAAAGGTGTAGTCATGTGCTCCTGTGCTCTCCTGTTTGACTAAGTGCCTGTATTTTCCTTCCCACTGCTTTCCTGGACTTTCTCATCTTTACACTGTTATAGGGAGTGAACATTTTGAGATTATCTTCTAACTGTGTAATGTAATTACTGGCAGACCCAGGCAGCAGCTACTGACAAAGAGGAGATAATGTCCCTTTGAATGTCCCCAATTAGGATAATTCTGTTTTTTAGCTGTTCATTCATTAGCAGAGAAGTAAACAGTGCAGACAGAAGGTTGTGAAGCAGGGTGTTTATTCACTTGTTTTCTAGCCTTCTCTCTGGATTAATGAAATGACTCATAGACGGTAATAACATGCTTTGGGAAAAAAAAAAAAAAACTGGAGGGGGGACATGTGAGGCCAAATCTTTGTCAGGACACCTACAACTCACCATACCTCCCGATATGACTTGATTCTCTCTATTAGATGTAAATGATGGATCAGTTGTAAAGATAGCCGAAACCCCAAGGGCAAAAGAATCAAATTGGCGTCTCATAAGTGCAGGTTGGTTTAGATGCGTGTGAAAGAAAAGAATTGCTGGAGAGAATGTAAGACTATGCAATTGCTTATGAATGACTCTGTGCAAAGTTACTAAGTATTTTCCTACCTCCTCTTCTCTCCCTCTTTGACAAAGAGGACAAATGGTGTGTCTCACATAGGTGAGCAACACCTATTACAGCTCTGCCTCCGTGTGCTACCAAACATACTGTCTGTGCAGTTCCTAAAATGCCAATTCCATATCATGCTCAAACCCTTGCCAGTCCTATGAAAAGGTGAAGGTGGGAGAGTGAGACTGCTCTGATTTCAAAGATACTCAAGAGTCTGTTGACCTTTAGTTTGGAACTGAACGACTTGGAAAGGTTACGTGAATTTTGGGCAGAGAAGGAAACTGAAAACAAAATTAGATTATCACAGATGCACTTTCAATGCTGGACCATCATTCCTCCTCTCTTACACCTCTCAAGAAACAGACCCATCTTTGTGAAGATTATGCATCTGCTTTGGAATTGTTTACTAATAAAAATTGACTAATAAAAGTTTCCATAATAAATGCTACAGTGAATGATAAAGCACAGGTATATTTTTGCTTAACAGGAGGATGTTTCAGCAAGATTGAACAAACTGAAAGCAGGGAAAGAGAGGAATAATAACTGTGGAAATTCTAGTAAGAATTAATTATAGCATACACCACCAGGCAATTCTGATGTAGAAAAAAAAAAATGAAGTGAGAAGCACCTATGTGATTCTTCCAGATACAGAAAATACTGCTCAGCCTTTGTATTAGATTCTTAAACAGTGATTATTTCTAACTGTATTATCTAAAGGGAGATAATATCTATAATGCAGTCTTAAAGACCTCTTTGATAATGATGGCTGTTTCTCCATGGGAGTACGTATCACATGGAAACCTAGACCCATCAGCCAGCTCCTACTCTTACAACTGCTTAATTTATAAATTCTCCAAAAATTGGTATATAGCCAAGATGTTCTGCTATTTATTGTTGCTTTTCATAAGGCTGTTTATTGGTGGCTTCTGTGTTATGTTTCATTTTGAGAGGAGACAGTATATCTAGGGTAGAGATTTAAGCCACACACACAGAAAAAAAAAAAAAAAAAGCATGAAGCTAGAGAAGGAAGAGGAGGTTGTCAAAGCCTGTAAAGAAGAATTGAGGATAATTAATCAGACAAATGGAGATAGAGAGCAGGTGTGCAGAGGGAATAGTCTGATGGGAACAAAAGCCAGTGGAATGAAAATGAATGTCAGAAGAGGTGAGTGAGTTTTTCTTTATTTTATAAATGGTAAACTGCAGCAATGAAAGTTTTCTTCGTCAGCCTGAATTTTTATTTTTAAAAAATAGTGTTATAAACATTAATCAAAGCAGTAACAATTTAGATGTTTTTGAATAGCAAATTGTTTATTTAATAGAATTAAATTGATTCAATGCTGACCCTTTAAACAGTGGTAGATGAAGCCCCCTCACAAGCTTATGAATTCCAGCAAGTGACTAAAATACTTGAAAAAGTTGTTTCTATAGTAAGGGTAAAAAAGGAAATATATTAGAGATGCTAAAATGGGAATAGAAAGGGAAATGTAGGGCAAGGGCAAAACCAGTTTTCCACTGGCATGTTTGTAAACCAAACATTGCAGTATTTAGGTCAATACAGGAGGCAAAAAATATAGTTTATAGAAACCAATGTCAAACTGAGCAGTTAAGGTTCATGTGCAAGCAGACAGACTAAGGTCAATCCTCCCATTTCTCTGTGCAACAAAGTAGTGTCACCTACTTCTCTAAGGAGCAAGAGTGTGGCTGACAACCCCGAAGACCATCAGAAATGGAAATTCATTCACTGCTTTTGCAAAGAGAAGCAGCTGGTATCACTGTTTTTGAGATAGGAGGGAAATGCTCTTTGATTCCCTGTTTACTTTGCAGTTCCTACACAGAGCTGCGAAGGAACCTGTTGCTGCATTAAGGCTTTTCAAGTCTGTTTGCACTTGTTCTCTTGTCAGGGCAGTACTGAAGTATTTTCCTCACTACATTGTTTTGTTGTTCCCTTTATGACAAAAGACTGTGAAGGGATAAGCAAATAACAAGGGTTTGCAGAGCAGATGAGAAGGGCTGACTTTCTTAAATGAATGAAAGGAAAATTTTGGAGGAGTAGTTTGGAATGAACAGAAGGAAACAAGAAGGAAGGAAATGTGAGGGATCCAAAGATCATGATACTGGAGCTGTGCAAATGGGATCATCTCAGATGATAATACACCTGAGCTGATTAGCGGTGGTTAGGATACCAAGACTAACATGAAAGCCTACTTCTTTTCTTGTCCTCCTCCTGACCAAGCTGACTGGTAAATGCTAACTGTAATGATGTGAAAACAGTACAGCTGAAGGAGTAAGGTTCTTTAGTAGTAACAGTCTGAAATATTGTCTGAGTCTACTCAGAGTGTTAGAGCAAAAAGAAACACAGAGGTGCATGGATTGGGTTCTCTTGGGACAGTGGGGTACGGACAGGTGAATTCAGAGTACTGATTCAGATCACTTCCCCTTTCATTTGATTGAAGTTAGGCCTTCACCATAAACTTTAAGCTGACAGTAAATTACAAAATAAATATATATATATATGTGTATANTTTTTTTTTTGAGGCAAGTGAATGTCCAGGAACTGAGATTTAATAGTGCGATTAACCATTGCCTCAAAGATGATCACAGGGGCGTAAGATGGTCCTCTAGGTGTCTTCCTTCTTGCATATAAGAAAAAATATTTTTTTATTTGTAAAGCATTTGACTTAATTGTTCATCAGAATTTTCCACTAATCAGAAGCTAGCCTTTTGCTTGAAAAATCAAACACTGTGTTCTAAGTATCCGATACGTAGGAAAGAATGTTAACATAGAATCAGAGAATGGTTTGTGGTGGAATGGACCCTTAAGGATCATCTAGATCCAACCTCCTGCTATAGGCAGGGATGCCACGCACTAGATCAGGCTGCCCAAAGCCCCATCCAACCTGGCCTTGAACACCTACAGGATGGGACATCCACAGCTTCTCTGGGCAACATGTGCCAGTGCCTCACCACCCTCATAGTAAAGAATTTCCTCTTGATGTGTAATCTAAATCCACCCTCTTTTAGTTTAAGGCTGTTACCCCTTGTCCTATCTCCACACCCCCTGACAGAGTCCCTCCCCAGCTTTCCTGCAGGCCCCCTTTAGGCAATGGAAGGTCTCTATAAGGTCTCCCCCAAGCCTTCTCTTCTCCAGGCTGAACATCCCAACTGCCTCAGCCTCTCTTTATAGGAGAGGTGCTCCAGCCCTCTGGTCATCTCGTGGCCTCTTCTCGACTTGCTGTCACAGAACTTTTCTCTTTTAGCTACAGAGGAAGCAAACTACCAGAGTTGTTATAGCAATGCTCAGCATTTTTTTTTTTCTTTCCAGGAATATTTTTTAACCATTTATTCCTTTTTAAGTTAGAGAAGATATTAGCAGAGACTGGTCCGGACTGGTAGCAGAAGAAATTATTCTCTATGCAATCTTAGCAAGGCAGACTGTCTTCACTCTGTCCTCTATCCCCGTAGATCAAGATACAAAAAAAAGGAAGAAGTGCAGTGGGATCACACATGGAGTATTTGCAACAGTTTGCTTTCCCTGGAAGTTCATTGAGAATTCTGGGTGGAGATGGGTGAAAGGTACAGTCATCCCTTAGCTGTAAAAAGTAGCCAACAGTTTTTCCAAGGTCATCACTGTTCTCAAACTCGTAGTACTGCAGCTCCTCTGTAAGTACTTGAATTTTGTACTCTTCATTACCTAGTAACCATACATGCTACACTTGAGAAAAAAAAAAAAATCATTTTTCCAGGCTCTGAAATCTTTTAATGATAGATGCTTACTTAGCCTCTGCCATATCTAATTTGAACTTAAAACTATACTGATGAACATTCTGAGATTAGTGATCTTTTTAATGTTATTTGTTCCTGGAGTTCTTCGGCTGTTTTTAAATTGGCCTTTGCACAATGTGCTCTCAGACATGCTTCCATCCAAAGGGTTTGATCAGTTCCTTGTAATGTGAAAGTCCAGGAACATCTTTCCTGTATTAAAAATAAGAAGAATTTAATCCATATCAATTTAGTACTTGTGAAAGAAACAGACTTGACAGCTTCAGAGGGAAGTCTTTTGCTTAGCTATGAAACAGAGCCATTGTAAATAGCTTCCTCCTGTCTGCATCAGCCCTAAATGAGATTTTTCAATATCTTTAAACAATCATTCTTGATGTCAGATGATAATCTGAACTCCACATCCAATCTGTGGTCATGGCATCTATGAGGCAGGACCAGCATCATGAGATTCTTACAATGGTATTTAAACCTACCTTGTAGTGGGGTCACAGCTGTAGGAGTAGTAGGTTTGGGCACATTCATCTTGCACTGCAGGGAGTGCATGTATATTCCAAATAACATTTTCCCTTTATTCATAGGCAAAGTTATACAGAGAGTTTGCAGTCCAGTTCCATTTTAAAAGTAAGTTATATTATTAGCTTTTAGATTAGCAGTTTTACATTTACTTTATTATCTGGTATAATGTCTGGGTTATCTGGTATGTTATTTAAAGGTTGGTCTGGTAATTTTTCATGCTTTACCCATCAGAGGGTGTGTACTGGGTCTGGCCGGGATAGAGTTAACTTTCCCTGCAGCAGCCCTTGTAGCTAGAACAGCGCTGGTATCACACCAATGTTTTGGCTGCTGCCGAGCAGTGCTGGCACAGCACCAGGGCTCTCTCCAGACCCCCCCCCCAAAGCCAGTAGGTGGGGGTGGGCAAGAAATGGGGAGGGGACATGGCCAGGGCAGCTGACCTAAAGCAACCAAAGGGATATTCCATACCATGTGATGTCACACTCAGCAATAAAAGCTGGGAAAGGGAAGGAGAAGGGGGGGGCTCTCGTTGCGAAGACGTCTGTCCTTCCGATCAACCACTGCGGGTACTGAGGCTCTGCGTCCCAGGACGTGGCCGGGCATCGCTCGGTGGTGGGAGAATCACTTGTTTTCTCTTTTCCTCTGTGCTTGCGCACAGGCTTTGCTTGTACATATATATATATATATATTTGTTGTTTTTTCTTCCTCTTTTCTTATTAAACTATCCTTATCTCAACCTGTGAGTTTTTTTTTCTCCCCCTCTTCCTTTGAGGAGGGGGAGTGAGAGAGCGGTTGTGGTGGAGTTCAGCTGCCCAGCAGGTTAAAACCACCACAGGGTGCTCCCCTACCCCCAAATAAATAAATAAATTTAAAACCCATAAAGCCTCCATGTAGGTGTTGCTGGGTCATTTTTTTCTCCTTGCCCAAGGAGAAGTTGTAAATTCCTTCTTACTGATCCAGCCAGTTAATGGTGCAAGTGTTTAAAGCAGTTGTGAATTGTTAATTTGAGTTAACAGGAACCTGCAGAACAATCAGAATAAGTTCATGAGAAAAATGACTTTCACAGAGAAATCTGTTGTCTGTCTCTCTTCATACATGTTTTTTCCCTAATCCAAGGTGAATTTATTTTCATCCTTTAGAGATTTAAAAACTGAGAGTCATCTTTTATCTGCTTAGTAAGGATAAAAATGTGCCCAGAATACTCTAGGGCTGCTGTGTTCCACAGGGTCCCTTTGTGCTTTGTGTGATGTACTCATAGCTCACCATGGCTGTTTTTACCTGGTTTCATTTATTTTGTGAAGCCTTCTTATTTTTAGAATAAGTTATGCTCTGCTGCAGGGTCCCAAAGTTTCATGGATATGTAGATGGAAGAAAAATGCTATCATAAATCAATCTTAAAAGAGATTGCAGAAGTAGGACAAGGTAGCATCTTCAGATGTTAGGAGAAAAAAAAAGGGGGGGGGGGAGGGGATTTGAATTAATCTGAAACTGGCTGGCTGGTTGTTTGCAGAAGGTACCATAGTGACTTTTGTTCAGGGGGTAGTGTTTGTATGTAGTACATTCCCATGGTATGCACCAAAACCAAAAGAAGTCGGAATTCAGATGAACGTAGACCTTGGGAGTGTGACAACAGCAAATGTTTCAGGGATCGTCTGTGGAAAGTTGTACGGAACAGTTGCTGGCAGGGAGGCCATGGCATTGACATGGCAAATCCAGTCAAGTGTGCGCAGCAGACTCATTACCAGAGTGTGTGTGTGTGTGTGTGTATAGAAATATGTATATATGTCTATGTGTATATGGATGCATATATACGTATACACACACATGCGCGCTCACATTCCCCAGCTGATGGACTAGACGTAAGAGGTGGAGGAAGACTGGGGGCTCTGCGTTGCTGTGAGAACGATGCTGCCAGGCACGTTGCCAGTGCCAGTGGCTGTGGTGGCCATTTGTTGTTATCTGCCAGGACAAACTCCTGTGCTGTATGTCATTCGCTTGCTTTTGATTCATACACAATGCACTGATATTTTCTAGAGTTTAGTTGTATTCGAGCTCAAAATTACTTTTTCATGGTTTTATTTATTGTGCTTTTTCTTTTCATTTTGCTTTTATGTTTCACTTGATTTGGGGGTAAAATTACTGATGAAAGTCATATTTGAAAGTTAGTTCTTACACCACCATTGAAAACATCCAAGTCTGTCATTCCTCTGTTGTTGGATCTGGTTAGAATGGCTTTTCTTCCCCGGCCTGCGAACAGACTGGAGTGCTGTTTTCCAGGCAAGGCAGTGGTGACCAGCTGAGTATGAAACATCACAGGACCTACAAGATGTCATACATACGATGCAGGAGACCTTTGTGTTGGACTGAGGAATACAATGTCTGTTGCCAACAGGTGCATAGACTTGGATAATGGCCAGTATATCTTTTCATTGTTTTTCATAGATTTCAGGAGTTTTGTTGTTTGTTTGTTTGTTTGTTTGTTGTAACATGGGCAGTACTGTTCCTTTCAACATCTCTCACATTTTAACTTCCTCTGATGTTGTGAGGTAAAATTTTGCTGTTTTCCTTTTCACTTTTATTTAAATTGAATTCCTTAGGAATTTAGGAGTAGGGATTTTAGATTGTGTTGTATTTTTCTCAGTAAAATACAGGAAACTGTGTATGTGTGCGTGTATGTATACACACATATGTATACATATTTAAACTTGAGGATATGAATACATGTAGCACCTATATAGGGGTTGGCAGGAACTGAATAAACAGCCCTGTAAGTGGCCTCAGCAAGTGAGTATTGTGTGTTCAGCATTAGGCGAGAGAAGGTGACTTTTAGGGCCTAGGCAAATTTGAAAAGTAGTCATAAGACAAAGCATAGCTTCATTTGGAGACCCTGTTACTGAGAGTTCAGTAAGCCTTGTTCTTTTAGCTTAATTCTCCCTCAGAATGAATTAAATTCCCCTGAAATAAATGCGTGTAGGAACAGTTCTGCTTAAAATACAGTATTTTAATCTGATTTAACTTGCTAGATAGACAACCAATAATTTTCTCCTTATCTTGAATAATTCTATATGCAGATAACACTGTAGGGTGAAATAAATAAGGTTACTTTTTGATTTGACTGGTTTTATTTGCAGAGAAAAAACAATTGTCATGAAAATATAGTATTCTAGCACCTATCTGCTTTAGGTTTCTATATATTCCCTGCCAATAGGGTAAAAAGCAAATGATTATGGTTCCTTTTCTGCTCCTCTTCCAGTGATTATTTAGTGCTAACAGAGATTATTATCTGGAAGATTCAGCATGATAGTGATCCCTTCTTGTTAATCTGCTGTTCGTGAAAATAAATTACGATTAGGAAAGTTACCCTTTATTATGAGTAATAAAGACTAAAAGGTAGCAAATAGGTTACCTACAAACATCTTCTTGGTCATTTCTTGTAGACAGTTTTGGCTGGAAGGATTTTGCTGTTACATTTTTCTAAATCTATTTTAGTTGGCTTTTCTTTTATTGTTGCACCAGAGCTCCAATCATCTGAAAATCTTTTCCACATTATTCTAATTATTCTTTTAAATTTCTCTTCTCTTGCTCTTTTCTGTCTTCCTTCAGTATATCACAGTCTCATCTTTATTAATAAGTACTTTGTAGCTTCAAAGTACTTTGAGGAACAGTAAGTTGTTCATAGAGTTCCTATTAGGGAAGATTTACACCAGTGAGTAAAATGAAATTACAAGAGTTAAGTGATTTGCCTCAGGGGAGGTTTGTTGTGCCGACCAGGACTAGATATCTATTGCTAACCTTCCATTTTGTGATTCAGGTGGCTTTCATCTTTCCTTCCTGCCTTCTCATCTTTATTTTTCTGGCCTGTATTCTTTTCTCTTTCCTGCCTGCATGAATTCCCTCTACATTCGTTCAAAACGCAGCACTTCTGACCAGGGCCCCTGCCAGGTGGCTTTATATACCAAACCCAAGCTTGTTCTGGAAATGCTGATTCAGCACAGGAAGAGGTAGCTTTGTGGCAGTGACGACATTCTGTGAAAACTGTTGGAAAATATGCTTGAGCTGGACACAGCCACAATTCCTAACTACCTGATGAACCTTTCCAGAAGCTTTTCTTAATGCAAGCATTACCCTTAGATGGGGACATTTCCTGCAGATGCTGTCGTGTGGTTATGATCAACTCAGATCCTGCAGAACTGCAAGTCCTGTCCCTGCTGTGAAGGACTCAGCAGCAGGATCCTAGGGACTAAAAGCCTGATTAGACTGCACTGTCACTTAGCGTTCAGTCATGTCCAGTGACAAATCTTCACCTCTTATTCTGCTCACTGTGCACTAAGTTAATGATTCTATTACCTACTGAAATCAGCTAGTGATGTTGGTATCTGCTCATCTTTTCTTTCCTGTAAGAAATTAGGATTATGTTGAAAGAGGTCCCCTCTGGTGTAATTTTCTCTTGAAATCCAAAGAGCTTTTTGACTCATGGCAGGAGAAATAAAAGTTTTGGGGTATTCAGAATTGCTTTATTCATGTGTCACAGTTTCACAAATCTAAAATAGAGGTTCCTGATGAAATACAGTTTCTCCCAAGTAGTTTCTGGAAAATAGTATAAGCTATCTAACAGTTAAATAGCATAGAAGGAGTAAAATCTCAAGTATGGTTGAACTTTGTTTATGTGTTTTATCTGTGTTCCTTCTACAAATAGGCAGACAGAGTTCCATTGCTGTAAACCAGAGAGGGGAGAGAAAACTTTTAAATACATTTTATGGTCCAAATTCTGTGTTACATAAGGCAAGAAAAAGCTATTAAGTGCCTTATATTCTGTCTCTCTTACTGCAAGGCCGAGAATATGAAGAATGGTATATGAATGTAGAGTTAACTCAGCTAGAACTGATAGGTCTCCACTCTTAGTCAACCAAGGACAGAGGATGATTTCAAAAATGAATTGCAGTTAAGACAAGAAGCATGGGGAATGGAAGGTTTGGAATCCGCTCACAGGAAGGAGTGCCAGAACCAAATCCGGTTCTTTTAAAGTGCAGCCTGACGTAGGATGTCCTCGGTGGAAACACTGGGAGAGTTGCACAAGAACAGACATCAGAAAAATGACTGAGTGAAACAAGAACCCATCTTGTTTGTGTTTATTTTGTTTTTCACAGAATGTTTTTAAGAAAGAAAATCCTTTATTTGATAGTAAATATATAGATGTGATTTGCACTCAACCTTCTCTTCAGAGCACACTGTGAAGGATGTGATATCCTTTCACAGAAGGCCAGTTTAAGCTTTCTGTGGAAGTCAGTCCAGCAGCAAAAAAAACCCTCTTCCCTATTAAAATTAATGGTAATAGTAAATGGAGAGTACTCTTTTAGGGGGAAGGACATTTTCAGTTCCCAGCTATCTAGCTTGCAGGTCCTAGAGACAGAGAAGGACCACGTTTTCTGTCTCGAGTGCGATTATTGATTTGTCATCTGGAGATTTACAGGGAGTGTAAAGATTACTTTTAAGGGCCCCACTAAAAGAAAAGTTACTTGACTACAGCAGGCCTAAATTCAACTACGAGTTGTATTTCCATTGTAAAATATTTTAGTAAACTGCACACTGAGAAGTACATTGAAAGCATTTGCCTGCCCAGGGAGAAATAGGAACTCTATCCGTTAAGTATCTGAGGTGTGCTAAAAGGCACTAGATTTCTGATCATCAGAAATAGCAGCTTTTCCCATTCCTCTGTTGGAGCTGATTTAATTAGACCTTGGGACCCTATTTTGCTGCACTGAGTACGGTGAGGATAACAGATGAACATACATAAGGGCAGAATCAGCTTCAAGGTATTCTTGGGGCAGGTAGAAGCAAAGAAACCTTTTGTTCCTTCCTCAGTATTCCAATTTAATTAAGTTGGATTCTTTGGACACTTTTTCTGGCATATGTTTTTGTGTCTTGCACTCTGCAGGTGTAAATTTGTATGTCTATTTATTTTCTTTAAAGCAAACCTGAATCTCCTAGGCATTACCTGGATAAAGAAATCTGCCCAAAGTCCACCATTGTTTAGAAGATGACATTGAATATTCTTTGAGCTCTAGTACCAGAATATTATATTTAAAATAAATCAGAAAGTTAATATGAATACAAAAGAGTTCTTTCTCTATAAATTACTGTTTCCTTTTTGGAAGTTGGGAAAAGAAAAGAACTGCTACTAGAGTATAGTTTTTACCAATCCCCCAGCTTCCTGCATGGCATGTTCAGAATGTAGATACGTATAAAAATTCATCACCTACCAGTTTGCCTGGAAAACCACTTCTTACAAGAGAAGCATAGAAATAGGGGAAGGATATTGTAATCATTTGTTGACCTCACTTCCTGACAGAGCTCCATAAAATCCCAAATAGTTGCCCAGTGCCTTAGCACATAGTCATCTCTCTTTGGGCTTTAATAAACCAGGTGTCTTTGTGGCCCCTGAGGTGTTTGACTTCAGTGGGTTGCACACAGACACCATTAAGATCAACATGAAGAAGTATCGAAGCATAAAGGGAGAGCAATGGTGATAAGTGTCCCGTGTGGGAGAGGTAGATCTAGGCTCTTTGTCTCTTCTGGCTCCATTGACTTCAAACCTTTGTTGTTCATTTGCCAGGAAAGCACCCATATCGTAAGATTAGAGATTTACCAGTAGCAAGGAGAGAAGTCATGATGTAGGGGGCTGGAAGAAGGAATAAGAGGGAGAAAAAGTTTTATAGAGTAACAGGGTGGCCATCCATCCGAGGTTTCCATTTCTGTTTCCTGGGCTGTTAATCAGATAAAATACATAACCAGTTTTCCACCAGTAAAGCTAATTAGTGCTCATGTGACCCTTGACTGACATAGCTAATTGTTTCCAGTTCTCTAGCACTAGCTCGGTTATCAGCCCTATGTGACATTGTGTGGCGCAGATATATCCTGAATCCTGATGTCTCAGGTTTGAAAAGCATGTTTGTAAGTGGGTGTGTTAGACCAGAGATGGATGTGATTTCTGAAAAACTCTTCTTCAGCCTTCACTGGCTCTAGTCTGCTGGGTACTTTTATTAGCATCTCTCCCATAGGCAGAGTAAAATCAGTAAATTATTTCTGCAGGGATTAAATTGTGGCTGCATTGTATACTACACAAATGCCTGAAGTATGCCACTGTGGTTGTGCAATTACCTATATATCTATAAAGTATTTTACTGAAAAACTGATTTTTAACTGACACATAAGAGAAGTAGTTCTCTAAGCAAAGGTATTAATAAAAATGTTATCTTCCTATGCATTCGTGTCTCATTTGAGTGACCACAGTATCTAATATGGTGCAAGTTCAAAACATGTTTTCTTTTCTGTTTGGTGTTTATCTGTTTGTCAAGACTTGCTCTGCTGTTGATAAGAAGGCAATTACATCAATGTTTTCCCCTCTAACTGCCTATTTTCTGAAGTTATAGGATCTAGATGACTCCTCAAATCAACTGACAGGTTGCGGGTAGAACAAAAGGAAAAGACAGATAAGAATATTGTTTCAAGCAGAATCTGTTTTCATGGTGCATTTTTCTGATGGGAAAACAGGCCAAAAATGCCTATTGATTATGTTTCCATAACTTAATATTTGAATTTAGTTTGGTTTTGTGTGTGTGTGTTTGTGTGTATATTTGTTTCTCTGTTTCAGTAAAAACAGGGAAAGGCAATTTTATTGTTTAATGCTTGGGAAGCTCTGAACTTAGGACAAGTAAACTGTGCCTAGTAGGAAACTACATTTATTTTCTTTCTAAAATCTCCATTTGAAATGATATTTTTCAAGCTCAAAAACGTGGTTTTATCTTTGTAATGATACTGGTAATCAACTGGCTTCTTTATCTCCCTTGGAGATTGTTTTCTCATCTGAATGCATGCGAGTATACACCACCAGAGAAGTTCCTAAGCTACAGATACAGCGAGTAGCTTTGGGTTTTTGTTTTTAATGTAGACTGCTGACGGTTGTACAGCAAAATGGTTTGTTTACTCTCTGCAGCTTCTCTGAGCAGACTTCTATGACAACTAGAGTTTAACAAGTGTAAATTCCTTTCATAAATGTCTTTATTTCAGAAGATGTACATTATTTATTTTCTTCCAGTTACTGTGAAAAGTCAACTTTAAATCAAACTATTGAGGAGGTGTAACCTTGTAAGTCCCTTCATCCTGAAATGCAGAAAGATGACTCAATACATAGGGAAAATACAAGTGGCATATAACTTACTTTTTACACCCCATCTCAAGATATATTCATGAGATGACAGATCACATTTTATATAGCTCTTATCTGAAGAACCACAGAGGTTTTGCCAAATGAAATACTAATTCCTAGTTCAAATGCAAATGCCTGCAAGGTGAACTGTTTATCTGCTCAGTGTCTCATATTAGGAAGACACCATGACCAATACTGTGTTTGGATAAAACTGTAAGTGGATTCAATGCGATTGACTGTAACTTTGCTAACCATTGCTTGAGGAAAAAACAAAATGCCAGAAAATCTTTGCTGGACTTACCAGCTACGTGGTATTAAAAATATCTTATGATAAAAATTTGTAAGATTCTGAGCAGTTATTTTGAAATACTTCACTTCTGACAAACCTCTCTCAGATCTGTTTTTAAAACTGCGGCCTTAGTTTTCAAAGGAGTTTAATAGCCTTCTAAAATCCCAATGTATAATTAAAATTCCAGCCACGTGTCATCAGATTTGAAGTAGCACATTGTCTCCTGCCTGATAACATGCACAGATACTGTGCTAGCCCTGAGGAAATCCACTCCATGTTAAACCTACAAGGAAATAAAGAGGGATCTCCTGGTCAGAGTTGAAGCCATTTCCATCATAAGCAATCATATCCACGTAAACCCCTTAGGCTTAGTCTCAGATATGTAAGTTGTTCCTAAAACTCCTCTTGGAAGACTGTGACAGAATCTTACTCCAGCTTTCATTTTACTACAACCAGTTTTTGTCTACTGGTTCTTGATGTGGATGTTATTTAGCCTGGATTGTTTTTTTCTCCTTTCCCACTCACTGTCTAAGTTAGTGCTTGATGTCCTAAGTACTTAAAATAATAGTTCTCTTCTTAGCTTTTGTTTAGGTAAGCTAAACAAACCAACCTTTCTATTCTCCTTGCAAGAGATAGGCTTTCTATTCTTCATATTTTTATAGTAGTCCCTCAATCTGTTACTGGTGCCTGAAATTACTAATCACAGAAATGCATGACCAGAGTTCTAAAGGAGGTAACTTACCTAGTGGTAGCGATACTTCTCTACCTCCTCTTGACCTTTCTCTGTAAGTCCTAGCATTGCACTACTGTCTTCGTGACCATGTTACACAGGTGACTTGGGATCAGCTTCAGATCTACTAATAAAGAGAATCAATTTTTTTCGTCTGTATCTTGACACAGGTAAGCCTAAGGTTTACAATATATATATATATATTTAATACTAGTAGCTGTGTATTATTAAATTTTCATCTATTTTGATTGTTCTCTTAAACAAGATCATCCAGGAATAAAACTCCTGTGTAAAACTTAGCCTTTGCATGTGCTGAGTGTGCCTCCCTTATACTATCAGAAACTCCCATGAGTGCTCTCCTACTTTTTGTACCAACATTATTAATTAAAATACTAAATAAGAATGCTCCCAAATGCAAAGCTGAGGAACACCAGTAGCGATCATCTTCAAGCACAGCATTTTCCCATTCAGTACAGCCTTCTGTCAGGTTTTCAGACATTTTTTAAACCAGCTTACAGTTCTTATACTGGTCTCTTTTCCATTTTCATCATTGTTTCTCGTGAAACAACATCATGTAAGCATGTAAAACATGACTGTTTTACAAAGATGCAGATTATTGTACCATTTATCTTGTATAAGTCATAACTTTCCTTAGATGTAAATAAATTTTATATAGGTAGCAAAGCCAAGTGCCTTAGAGATTTCTTATTTCAAGTTATCTATACCAAAGTGTTCATAGCGCATCATAAAATCTAGCAAACATAATGTTTTCAATTCTTTTAACAGATTTTGTTGAAAATAGAATAAAAAGAAATTAGGTTACTCAAAGATGAAAATGAGATAACTAAACTAGTTGAACTAAGTCTGAAACAATGAAGTAATTCGGATGAGTGTATCTACAAATTAATGCACTGGTAATGAAGGCAAAACGTGAAGCAGACATTAGGATTTTCTCGTCTTATTTAATAAGACTTGCACTGTCTGGAGAGAATGTAAGGGGCCAGGTTCTTTCTATCCAGGTACCCCATCCACTGCTCTAGCCAGTGAAGTCAAATAATTTAGCTACAGATGGACACTAGGCACACGTCCCTCAACTTGTGTGTTTGTTCTGGTATTAAACCTTCTCTGAGGGAAACTCTTAACCCTGATGATTGAGAGCTGATTTGAATTGTGTTGTGGCAACTGGGGTTTTTAACTTTTGTTATATTGTTTTTGTTAGCTGGAAGCAGGCAGTGAAGGCTTAGTTAGGTTAGATATAGTAAAGCACGTATGCTTTCATGCTGATCGGATTAGTCAGCTGGCCATAGCAGTGACTCAGGTATTTCCCCTTTTTCTTCTGCGTGGCCTGTGAAGAGAAGAAAGGAATATATGCAGCCTCCAAAATGGTTGGGTCACTCTAGATGCATTTTGCCTCCATACAACCTTTGCTTTTTGTGGGTGTCTTTTGCTTCAGGAAGTATGCTCGGAACTTCAAGATCTGCTGGAGCCAAAGTGTGATGGATTGTCTGTCCAGTCCTGTTCTCGGTGAGCAAAATCCTAGAGGTGAATTGGAATAGATTTTATTCCAGATATCTGAGTGGTTTCTGCAGGTAGTCTTACAATACCAGCATTTTACCTGCGGCAGTGACTAGAATACCACAGGCAGTGACCATAATATCTTAGAATTATCTAATAATCTAATCAGTGTATTTTTTCCATGCAGATGTTCTTGTTATGGTAGATAGTTTAGTGTGCTCTCCCTTGCTCTCTTTTAAGCAGTTCCCCAAGACTCTTTGCCAAATAAAAAATCTGGGAACTTATCTTAATGCACAAACTATTTTTACATTTTATGCAAAATTTATGTAAAAAAATATTATGCAAAAAAATATGTAAAAAGAGACTGAGTGCATGATTTGAAGTTTCAGAGGGCTAACTTAAATCAAACCTTGTGGTTCTCATCTGCTGAATCTTTTTCCATTGCTTGATTCCTGATCTTTGGATTTCTTGCTGTGGATTACCTGGCCTGACATTGCTTTCTTTGTGAGAACTGAGAGGAATACAGGCAAGATAATAGGGCTCTCAGCTATAATTACCAAGCCTTTCTGTGAATATTCTGGTAGACATTTCAGATTTCGTCTGTCTATTGTCAAATAGATTAATTATCTATCATGCAATAATAAATTGATTGCTATCACTAAAGAATTACAGTGAAGAGGAGCAGTGACTTCAAAGAATCAGACAACTACAGTGAGCCTGTGACTCGCACACTTGAAGAACTTATTCTATCCTTAAGCATGGGCCATCTGAATGAAATTCTTTTACCTGGGAGAAAAACAAGCCTGTGCTTCTCTCAGTATGTGTGCTGTTCCTGTCAGCGTTAATTGGAGTGCTGGGTAAAATTCATAAAGAAAATAGACCCTGAACTGTTGTTTTCAGGCAGCAGCGGCAGAAGCAGCAGCACAGCAGATCCTGCAGTTGTGTGTTTGTAATTGTGCCACGATGGAACAAGCCCTGCAGCGAGCAAAGGGACTTGGAGATTTCCCACCTCCCTGGCAGCTTTTCTGACTAATTCAGCTGTGCTGGCAAGTACTGCCAGTTAGCTACATACTATTTTCAGAATAAAGCGTATCCAGCACCAGGGAAGAGGCCACAATAGTGAAATTTCTCCCTTTGTTTCGCAGGCTTATATTTAACCCTTCTGGTGTGTGTGAAGGCCATTATGTGGGTGTGATATGACATCAAAGATCCTCTTAAGTATTAATGAAACAGCTTCCAGCTGCATGATCGATCTGTCCTTAAATTCTGACTCTAGCAGTTTAAAATACAAACAACTAGAGGCCTTTTTAGTAGCAGTTTTTCCTGTCTTGCAAATACGCCTGAGATCCTTGCTGGCCTGGGAAAGCGGTCTGTTTCAATTGACTAAGAGACAGACTGCTTTACGTTAAAATTCCGTCTTCCTGCAGAGATTTCAGCCCCTCTCTGCTCACACCAGCTTACCCTGGTTCTGCCTCGGGCAGAGGTGCAGGGCTTGTTCTTGGCTGAGGCTTTCTCTCTCCATCCCACTGACATCAGCTCTGCACAGGCGGTAACTGGGCAGATCCAACTGCCTTGTCCCAGCTTGTGACATCCCAGCGATGTCCCAGCTTCCACCTGGCTCCAACCAGCTCCTTCCAGCCCCGTCTCACGGGCGCCTGGGGCTCCCCTTCCTTAGGCAGGACTTCAGAGGAGGTCCTCCTTTCCGCTCTCTTCCCCAGCTTGAACTTGATTAGATTTAAATTTTAGTGTGAAGAAGGTACAATAATCATATAAAGAAAGAATAAAGAATACCTGCAGGACTGATATTGTTTGATTTTTCTTAATATAGGGAGAAAACAGAAAATGCTTCTTCCAATGTGAAATCCATTCATTCTATGCAAACGAAACAAAAATAGATGTGCAGAAAAGTGTAATAAAAAGGTAATTTCTTTGCATACAATTTACTGGAATGACTTGAGCGACCAGTCTGTCAACTTCTGTTTCATGCAAACTTTTTATGTTTGTTTAAAAATTATTGCCACTCAGAGACATTTTGACTCTAAGACCATTCCTTTACCTTTGCTCTGTAGCCTCCGTATTTTTCTCAAACTGCCAGGGATTTTAGCTTATTCCTTTGGAGCCCAGCAGAGGCTGGTTCTCTCTTTTCTTCTCCAGTTCTCTTGAGACTACTCTCTAAATATACGCCAAGGTGCTCATCATTTTCTTTTAAGTGGAAGGAAGCCTGTGGGGTCTTTCTTCTGAAAGCTTCCCAGATAAAATGAAGTTAGTAAGTGGAGGGACATGGACTGTGAAATTCAGAAGCAGTGTAGTCATTGCCTAGCAGTGAAAGTTTGATGGAAATTGTTTCAGTTGCTTTTCAAAAGTTGCCAGAACTTATTTTTTACATTAGCAAAATAGTGTGTTTTCCCTACTTGAGCTTTGTTGTTACAACCAACCAAGCCTAAGAAAACAAATTACCCTGCAGGTGACATTCAATATGAAAATGCTCAGGTGAAATGAATAAACCTTGGCAAAAGTATAACTAACTGAAGACTGAGTCTTGTGATATCATGTGTCAGGACAGCTTTAGGGAACAGTATGAGTTCTGCTTTTGCACCTTCGTAGCAGAGTCCTCAGTGAGTTTTAGAAGGAAATAGTTCAGAGTTTGTTTAATGCTTGTGAAAGTGAAAACTGAAGTTTTTTTGTTGTACTGATTAAATATCTCCTTGTGTTAGTATTGCACCACTCAGCATAAAAGTCTAAATGGATTTCCTCAGCTAACGGAGTAAAATAGTATATAATATCCCACAGATCCTGCAGCAACAGTCCATTGCCAGGGCTGCTGCTATTAAGATGATGATAACTTACAGGAATAACTGTAATTCAGTCACATTTGAAATAAAAACTGTGGAAAATATGTTGCTTTTTGGGAGATGCAAATACACCAGCAATATTGATCTTGGTACCATATGATGTTCTTGCTGAATTCCAATGTGACAGGACAAAACAGATAAAAATGAAGAACTGGCTGCCTATCACATGATTCAGCAGCTTTCTAGGGGAAGAGATATTGCTTTGTGATTCTCCTCCCTTTTTCTGGTTAGGAAGAGGTGCGAAAGGAGAGCCTCCTGGGTTTCTAGCTGTTCGCTTTGCTAAGAGAAGTTTTGGATTTGTTTTTGAATAAAAAGCTATTCCTTGAGGCTAGGGCATAAGAGGTTTGAGTGAAAGAGGTTGCTAGCTTATAGTGGGTAATTCTTGTCTAAAAATGTAATTCTTTTGAATGGTATATAGGACCCTCTCCCTCTCTCCCCTGGAATTTCTGCTTTCTCTTTTTTCTTTCTGCAAGAACAAGAACATTTTCATTCTCTGCTGTCTCAAATGCCTGGAAGTACAGACTCGGTGTAACAATGTTGACTGTATCAAAAAGTGATGAAACCTTAAGGGTAGCTATATATGAAGATTCTTATCTGCTAGCAAAAAAAAATATAATCTATAAACAAATCATTACTGAAAACTGAATGCATCTAAACCAAACAAACATATCCCTAAACATTATTCTCAAGATTTCATTTACAACTTTTGGGCAGAATTTTACAACCAAAGTTATCCATCTTTTCAGCTAAAGACAAACTTGAAACTTAGTTTTCAATACAGAAACTGTAACTGAAGGTGATTAAGCATGCTCTAATTTATTGTCATTTACAAGCCAATAGCAAAGTATATATATATATCCTACAAATCCATATGGTGATATGCAAGCATCTCTCTGCAGTAGTACATGTTTCGAAAATGTCTGTGCCAGTGCTTTAAGCAGTTTCAGAGTAAGCCTTTGACTAGTGTCATAAAGATCTTATGTTCTTTTCTGTTCAAAAAAAAAAAAAAAAGAACTGAAAACAGCTGTAGAGTTGGAGCTGTATCTGTGCACCATACTCTTTAAAATCTTTTCTAGGGCACAGGCCCAGGTGTCTTGGTTTTGTTACGCAGAAATATCAGCATCTCTTGGAATTGTTTGCAGTAGATTCTCATTTACTTATTTCAGCAGTCAGAATAGCTTTTTCTGCCTCTCTGATTATGAGTCCAGATCATGATAGCTTTATGGTTGATTGGATGATGTGCCTTTGCAGTTTTGAGCTTGCTTGGTTTACCATTTACTATGAAGTTGCATGCTAGGGCAGCACTGAATCTAAAAAGGCAGCTCAATGCTGAAAGGAAGGCACAAATGCTGATTTTCTCTGTAACCCTTTTTTCATGTTCTGGTGAATCTTTAAACTCTTATAGCTCTTTTAGCAGTAGCTTTATTTATCTTCATATACCTGCTGTATTTGTGATACTGTAAACTGCATAGCATTTCCCAGATTATCATTTCATGTTTCCATTTGAATTTTGCATACAAAGGTTTTCTGTTAGAGATAATTAGAAACACTGATTTATTTATTTATTTATTTATTTTGCATATTACCAGGGTAAGATCGTGTGTAATATCTTTCACAGTTCTGGCTACCAAGCTGTCGTCATCTACTTCAGTCGTGTTTGTGTCTGAAGACATGCTGCTGGCACCATTTTGTTTTATCTGTGCTAGAAGACTGCCTCTTCTCCTTCTGTTCTTGTGCTGATCGAAGTCCCAGATTTTTCCTTAACAGGAAAGTGCATGTTATGTTTCTGTCATTGCAAATTCTCATGTTAGTTGAATAATCCTGTTTTTAACTTTCCAATCCATCATTACAAGGTAACATAACAAGACTTCAGTGGGAATACGGTTGCAGCATGATCTGTTTCATCATCTCTTGAGAATGCATGCAGCCACATAAACCCACTGGCTGCCGATTCAAAGTGGGCCGCTTTGAGAACAGGAAAAAGCATGGCACTTGGATTTGGGGCCAGGAGTGCTAGGGGGTGATGCTGATCGTATTTTTGTTTTATATTCATTTTTGTATAAGAAACTGAAGCTGGGTAAATCATTGGGAATGATGGTAGGTATGGCATACAGGAGGATTTCAGTGCAAGCAGGTTGCTGTTCTTAGGAGATGATAGTACCAGCTATAAGATTTTTATCTATATTTAAATTGCCCTAATGAACAGGCACGTTTGTACACAGAACTGTTTTCACATTACACAAAAATGGCAAGAGAAGGAATATTACTTAGAGAAAAAATCAGTAATATCTGGTGAAAGACATAAGTCACAGCTGTTTGTTCAATATGGATCAGTTATTTTCCGTATGTGGCTTCCACATGGAAAAACTTTTCTGTTGGAAAAGTTTTTTCCAACAGATACTCTTGAGTAAATCAATTATGTACTTCCCTAACAATTCTAAAATTTGGATCTTCTATTTTTTTTCTTTATTTCAATCATTTCAGTTCTGCAATGAAACAGAGCATTGTCACATGAAGTCATCGAATCAGAGAATGGTTTGGGTTGGAAGGGACCTCAAAGCCCACCCAGTTCCAACCCCCTGCCATGGGCAGGGACACCACCCACCAGGCCAGGTTGCCCAAAGCCCCATCCAGCCTGGCCTTGAGCACTTCCAGGGATGGGGCATCCACAGCTTCTCTGGGCAGCCTGGGCCAGTGCGTCACCACCCTCATAGGAAAGAATTTCTTCCTAACATCTGATCTAAATCTCCCCTCTTTCAGTTTAAAAACATTCCCCCTCATCCTATCATTGTCTGCACAAGTAAAAAGTCACACTCCATATCCTCTTCCCCCTTTTTTCCCTTTCCCCCTTTTTTCCCTTTCCTCTTCTTTCTTTTCTCTTTTCTCTTTTTTCCCTTTTTTCTCTTTCCTCTTTTTTTCCCTTTTTTTCTCTTTTTTTCCCTTTTTTTCTCTCTTTTTCCCTTTTTTTTCTTTTTTCTTTTTTTTTCAGTTCTGTAAAGCAAGTGAAATTTGGAAGTTTTTGTCCCTTTTTCTTTGGTGGGGATGGGATTCTTTGATTAAAACAAGAACAACAAAAAAGTACCTTAGACCTAAGTAAGCTTAATTTCATTTCAGACTCAATGTAACAAGACTGTTATCTTGTACTGTAGAATATGCAGATAAGTTACAGCTTTGAAGATACTGTAGTCTGATAAAAGACAATTTATCTACTGAATGTATTAGGCCAGATCCTCTGCTGGTAATTATTTGGGTGGAGCTAAACTAGTTTACAGCAAAAATGTATGTATTGCTGCTGTCCAAAGGAAACTGATGAGCAGGAAATGTGCTGATGACTTGGAGACCTTGATAGAAAAAGAATTGGATATGCTGGAGAAATCCAGTTCAGAAATGCAGTTACGTTATTTTCATGTATTTCTGTATGGAAAGGATCTCTTCCATATTGAAGGGATCTCTCACAACAAGAGAATCAAGATATGTGAATAACAACATACTTGGGTAAGGAAAGTATCCCACAGAACAGCCTCTGCCATGCTGTATATACAGTTCAAAAAGCTCACAGGAATAATTGCAAATAATAGCAAAGCAGCTTTTTTTTTTTTTTTTCCAAAAGGAGGAAAATTATGGACTTTTTCCATTTTCTTTATGCCTCCTTGAGTGTTCTCTTGTTTCATTGCAAATGTGCATGCAGTGAAACTTTTAAACAATATATTCATCAGAAGATTTGTACACCAGTCGAATGCAAAAGGATGCTGGTTTTGAAATGTTTCTGTTCTTTCTCAAGAAAACAATGGAATGAGGAAAGAATAGAAAGAACCAACATGCTTATACCTTTGACATTTTCCAGGGCTGAAGACCTTGGGTCCTTGTTTACATACGTTGGCTGTTTTCAAACCAAGACTGTTGTGAATTTTTTTGGATCGAAACCTTTGTTGCAAGTGCATCAAAGGCAGTCCTGTGCTGCAGCGTGCCTCTTGGAAACAATGCTGTTCTGAGGTTGGGTAGCCCCTGTTTGTAAACGAGAGTGTCTGACGGCTAACACCGTTCCTGCCAGTCTTCAACAACTGGCTGTGGGCTCCATCTCTTCCATCTCTCTGACTTCATGCACCAGGAGGCACTCAACTGCTTGGTCTGTGCTTTCTTGTGGTGCAGCTGCCACCTCAGGGCCTGCAGATGAACCCTTTCAGAAACAGGCCTGTGAGCAGCGTTGCTGTTTCTGTGCTGGAGTTCATGATACATAGGAGCACAGGCCAGTGAGATGAACCCATTCTTAGAACTTAAGCTGATTCATATAGGGAACAGTGCAATTCTAATGCAAAGTGATTACAGCTTCTATAGTGGCTGAAGTGATTATAGCTTCTGAGGAGATTCTAAATGTAGAGAAAAAGCCATCAGTGATTTTTACTAAGTGTTAACAAATAAATCTGATGCATGCAGCGTGTGGTTACCTAGGAAAATTTAGGGAGTTTTAATCCTGGGAAGCAAAGCATTAGTACATCGCCAGGGGAAGATGACGGACTTTTGTTTCCAAATGCTGTACATAGCTCAGCCTTTCTGGCAATGTCCCTGGGATTATATTCATTTCTTCTGAAGCTGCAAATTGATTAAATTATATCAGTGAAAGGCCACTAATGACATGTTTTGCTTTTCCTTTTATTGCAGCAGCATGTTAATCTTACATTTGGAATTTGATTCACATGGTAGCTGGCTGCTCAAAAGAGCAATTGGTCAGGGTCTAAACATGCACAATACAGTGAAGCTTCTGACCACAGCTATTAAAAGAGAAAACAAAGAAGGGAAGTCCTACAATCCTGCCTCATGATCATATTTATAGAGATGGAATGAGTGCTTTGTTTCAATCATCTTTTTTCCTAAATAATTATGTGAAATTTTAATGATGTTCTCTAGTTCTAGTGCTGAAATTCTTTTCCAGAAACATTGTTCTATTTATTTTTGAAATTTCAAAAAGTCTGTGTGTGTGTGTGCGCGCGCGCACGCGCGCCTGTCTGTCACTGGACTCCAGGCTTGTGCAAGTTGAAGTGGTAATACCAGTTGATAAAGCCATAGATATTTTTCCCCATGCACAAATGCACATGCACACAGGAGGTGGGCTGCTCTGGCTCACTGGGACAGAGTGGGGACTCCTGTCCCAAACTTTCCGTGGAATCTTGTGTTTTTATTCCTCCAATTCTTTTTGGCTCAGGTTTACCTGATAACTGCTCTTTTTGCTCCCTTCTCACCCTCTCTGTTCCTGAGCTATAGTGAGTCTTTTTGACATCTTTTTGACAAGCTCTTCGTATCTTGCATCCTGTCCTTTCCTGGTGTCCCTCTGTCGTCACACTGCTTCTCCTTATAGCTCTGGAGTATCATTGCGTCCTGGGTAGCAGTATCAACTACTGTGGCTCAAATATATTTATTCCATATAATGCCCTAAGTGAACCCGTAAATACCATGGAATTGATATGATACTTTCTGCCACTATATTTTGTTTCCATAGCACTGTCTCTAGCTTATGTCTGCATACGTTTAGATTGTAATTTCTTTGATGTAGAAACTGTTTCTGTGTGTGTGTGTGTCCATTGTACCAACAACAGCAACTCATCTCTTGTTTGTTGAGAACCAAAGGGAGCTGAACGATCAGTTTTATTCTTAGCATATTTTAAAATATTTCAGCTACATTTCTGCTTATTCAATAGCCAAATTAATGACAAAATATTTAAAGAGCTGTGTGTTCATGCAATTCCCATGACTTTAAATGAGATTTAGGCATTACTTAAAATTGCACCTTAAAAATTCTTTTTAACCTCTAAAACTTCTTTAATCAGCCTGAACTCAGTGTTGTATCTAAATTTGTATAATTTACATTTTCTACTCATCTCCATACAAACCATAATTATTCAGGTTCCAGTTTCAATACTCCCCAAAATGTGATTCACATCTCATTTATACGCTATCATTGCCATTTAATTAAATTAATTCTTACAACAGCCTCAGGTAACAGAACAGATAGGTCTCAGTTCCAAACAGTCTTCACTGATTCGATCAGTTTTATTTAGTCACAGACCAGGTTTTCTGAAAAGCTTGTTTGCTCTGCAAGCACTACAAATGCTCATTAATCTAAGCATTCAGCATAGTGGATATTCAGCAGAGTATTTTGGAAATCTTGGCTGTAGTTGTTGGTGCCGAGCCATACAGTCTGTCTCAGAAAATTCTCAGATTTTTATTTTCTCAAGTTCTCTCAAAGTTGGGGATGAGGAATCCCTTTGAAAGATGCAACTAGGCTCTAGATATCTCAGAAATGAAGTGATATTTCTGAAAATCTCAGTTGGGGTGTCTTGCCAACATGGATCACAAGCAATGGTAAAGCTAGAATTGGAATAACAAGAGAAAAATAGAAAATGCCTTTGAAACAAATTTTAAGATTGAATTATGAAAATGTGGCTTCTTTAAAGCTCTTGAGGTTAGATATCAGGTTATTTTGCTGATCAGCCACATACTTTTGCATCTATTTTGAAGTGCAGTTATACAAGTTCAGTATTTGAGATATATATACATATATATGTATATATACACTTTTTAACATCAACTTTCACAGCAGGACTAAATTTGAGAGAGCAGAACCAGAACCTCTGAAAATTACCTTCTCATAGGAACTTCAGAATGAAGTTCCTGTTAGTAGCTGTCTGGAAATACAAACAGGCATCCTTAAATAAACTGCACTTTTTAGCCATGTGAGTGATTGTCCCTGTAGCAGTAAAGCCGTGATTTTTTTTTTCCTGGAGGAATCCCTTTGTATCTGTTCCTCCTGATGAGGTTCTTGAAGGCTATTTTTCATATAAACCAGCTTTACGCTGTCAAGCAGCAGAGTCACAGGAAACCAAGGCTCCACAGATCCTGTAGGGTCCTCCCACTCAATATTGCCTGGCAAGCCAATTAGCTTGATATTTTTATCTCTAACTTGATTTGGAACTAATTGTAAATTACTATTTTACCATTCTGTTTTCTGTGATAAATGCCCTACTCAATTATTATTAGATCCGCTCCTAGGGCAGCTGAATCCCCTTCTGTCTATGCCACGCTCTCTGGCTCTGGCGCCTAAGGAGTATAAGAAGCAACCTCTTGATCATGGCCCAGAGCACGGGGGATGCGTTCCCTCTTCCCAGCAGTGCAGGCTTTTCTAGCACGCCCTTCACTGCGGTGAAAGTACCTTTCTGTATTAAGGCTCTTGTCAATTGTTTAGTATCCATTGAATTGCCCTCAAAGCAAAGCCTAATTTTGTACGCCAAATCTAGAAACGTGGAGCCAGTTCATGTTTACTCCAACTCTGTGTTCTCTGCTTTTTATTTATTTATTTTATTATTATTATTTATCTCAGAGTCTACCCAGAGAAAACATTTATTTTAAAGCTTGAGATATGTTTTTTACCATAGAGTACATCTACCTTTGCAATTTTGAAGTAAATCTCTCAATCATTACCATTTACTGCAGTTTGCCTCACATCACTGAGTGGTGTCAGAGCACACAAATGGGGCTGCTTCTGGTTAAAACTAAGAATATGCACTCCAGGAACACCCATGAACGTCCATTAAGCAGCTGGAGAACATTAATTCCTGGGTCCATACCTGAGCTTATCCGAAGTGATATATATTGTGGACATTGGGTTGTCAGCATTAACTATTCGGCCGTGCAGGTGTTCTCCCATCTCATTTCATGGTGCAGGAACAAGGAGGTGAAGGTATGTATGTAATACATGTGAAAGTAGTGCTCTGGTCTGAGAAGGCTCTTAGTGGGCCCAGTTTGGGGAAGTTCACTGGAGGTGGAGAAGTAGGAGCAGAGAAGTAAATAGCTCTACTCATTACTCTTCTCAGGACATTTCTGTTCCTGCTTTGAGCTCAGGCAACTGAAAATCTTGCTGGCTGTTTCCATTAAGGCTACTGGGCAGGCACGGTCCTCTTACTGTGTTAGATTAATTACCCGGATCCCAAGAGTGTGATGTACAGACCACTGACAGAAGAAGCAGAAAAGCACTTTACAGTCTGACTTCCTAGTGTGTGCCCAAGTAACAGTGGCTGTCTAGCTACAGCTAACAGGAACCATTAGACTCACAATCAACTGGGAAGACCCCTGAGGAAGGATGGAGTATATCAGCAGTCATAACTACTTTCCAAGCTTGCTTCTTCTCTACAAATCTTAGCTACCTAACTGCATATAACTACTGAAACAAAATGTGAGATTCATCTATCCAGATTTAATCATCTGCATCAGAGCTTTTCATCTAACTCCAGCGCGGTCATTCAAGCAAGCAGTTCTCTTCCACGGGCAGCTGAGTTCATGGAATCGTGTATTGAAAAGTCTCACACAAAAGTGAACTTTGTGTTCTAAATTACTGAGATGATGTCTTTTCCATTAGCACTTTAATCAAGGCTTTTGCTACAGCAAATGTTTAGCACTGCTGACCTGATAATACAGTGGTAGGTTCAACCTAATCTGGAAGAAAAACCATAAAACAGTTAGTGCATTAGCTAACCCAAAGAATCATCAAAAAGGAAAAGCATATTCAGAATGTTGTACACAGCATGTTGAAATATGCCTGGAATATTTCAGAAGGGCAACACTGAGATGAAACAAAAAAGGCTGGTCATTTTCCATGCATTTTCCTGGGGAACTGTCACACAGCTCCCCTCAGCCTGCTTTTGAATATCCTTTCAGCAACAGGAAATGGTGTGCCATGGGAAAATATTATGACTGCTTTTAGCATCACAGAGGCATTTGTTATTGGAAAGTGTGCGTGAAGTCATGATTTTATTGGAAGTTCATTGTCTGCCTTCTGAAGTGTATAGGCTGTCTACCTATCTGAGTCTTAACCACTTGAGAACTGATTCAAGGATTGTATGATTCAAAACCATTAAAGTATTAGAAAAGCCATTAGAGATTACACAGTATTAAGAAATCTTTCTCCTTTTCCCTAAGCAAAGAGAAGCTTGAGGAGACTGTGGGAGGCGGAGCTACTTAGCAAAGAGTACGTGAGTGCGAAGGCTGGAGCAGAAGCTAGTGGATTGTTCTGCAGTTTGGTGCATTTGCTTGGGAGTGAGTCTTGGACTGAGCGTCGCTGGGAGCCTCCCCTGCCCAGTGCTGTGTTGCGCCAGGGAGATGGGTGTGTGACGACAAACCATGTGCCAAGGCATGTGAGGCCCCATCAGCCTCACTTCCAGCCCTGCCAGCATTTCATTAGAACCCAAAACTAGAAAGAAGAGATACGTAGGATCATGCTGATCTCCACTATGCTTGTATGCGTGAGGCAGGACGAGGAGGGACAAAGACCCCATCTCTTTCTCTGGAGGTAGAACTAGGTTCTCCTTTCCATTCCTATGCTAAACCTGGAGCAGAAAAAACACAGTGAGAAACAAGTGGAGAAACCAGGACTGAGGACTGATGATAGGCAGAGAGGAAAGCGCAAGCGTATGAACAGCCAGATAGAATATAAATGTATGTAATGGTTAAGTAGATACCATTAGAGCTGTGAATTTTGAAAACTGCTAATATCTGTGAATTTCACTGATACCTCGCTCACTAAGACATCATTTCCAGGATTTATTCAGCCATTCCAAATCTCTGAGCAGATTCAGACAGCTGCATTTCTTAAATGATCAGGTAAACCTGTAGTTCTCTCTTTAATACCAAACGTAGGTGGTATTGCCCACTGAGGCTAAGCACAGTCTGTCAACATGCCAGTGAGAGTTGTCATGTCTGTAGCATCTTTTCGTTCATTAAGCCTGGAAGGAAGTTTTTGAACTACAAAAACAAGAAAAATCATGGGATCTTAACAGCTAAAACATTTTTTCCTGGCTGTGAAAATTCCAAAAATGCCATGTTTTGTGGTGATCTTTTTTTATCTTGAGACTGTTCAGGCAATTTATAATGAGGCTTCTTTTCCTTGACTCATGCACAGATGAAATTTTATAAGGGAAAGGATACAAAAATATTTGTTACTTAATTTTTGTTTCCATAAAACACACATAATTAAAAATAAAATACCGCATCCGGTGATGTAATTTGAAAATAAGACCTTAACCTGTGTCGTTTACTGTGGAAAGGCCTGCGGCTTCCTCACGAGGGGAGCGGAGGGGCAGGTGCTGAGCTCTTCTCTCTGGTGACAGCAACAGGACCCAAGGGAATGGTGTGGAGCTGCAACAGGGGAGGGTCAGGTTGGGCATTAGGAAAAGGTTCTTCACCGAGAGGGCAGTTGGGCACTGGCACAGGCTGCCCAGGGACGTGGTCACGGCACCAAGCCTGCCGGAGTTCAAGAGGTGTTTGGACATCGCTCTCAGACACAGGGTCTGATTTTTGGGTGGTCCTGCATGGAGCCAGGAGTTGGACTCAATGATCCTTGAGGGTCCCTTCCAGGTTGGGATACTCTATGATTCTGTGATGATTCTATGATGTTATGGTATAGTCACATAAATATATTTTCATTTTCAGTAACAAATACAAATTTGTTCGCATCACCTACTTAATATTTTGTTCTATAGAGAATGGTACCAATAACCTACTCCTGAAAAACTTAAGTTTAAGAATTTCACCTAAGAATTGCATCAAGACTGTCCTTCCTGTTTGAGTTAATGAATGTTTCTTCAGGTGGCAGCCAACCCAGAGTTAAAAACTGAAGCAATGAAGAGTTTTTTACATCCTCTGGTAAGTTGTACCAATTTACTCCCACAATTAAATATCTGCACCCATTCCAGTCTTAACAGGTCATCATCATCAAGCCTTTTGATCTTGCAATGCCTTTGTCTGCTAGATTTAAAGAACTATCAGAAACCTCTTTGTGTATATGCTTATAGACTCTGATCATGTCATATCTTACTCTTCTCTTTGATAAAACTAACGAGATTGATCTCTTTAAATCTCTGTACTCGGAAGATTTTTTTTCAGAACTCAAGTTATTCTTTTAGCTTTTTTTCTTGAACCTTTCTGATTTCTTTTTGGAGTAGGGTGGATATCAGAAGTTGGCACAGTATGTTACAATATGAACAGGATGCAAAACTATGTGGTAAGATTAGATTCATGCAAATTAGATAGAAATAATAGTTTTCTCTTTCATCTGAATCCATCCAAGCTCCATGTTGCTCTCACTGAGACTTGTAACAGGATGAGGTTTGTTATGATTAGTTATATAGCTGATTATGGTCTGATTGCTTCATTCAAGTTGCCTGGACTGAGCTACTGCTAGTAGCATTAATAAAATCTTCATAGTGTTGTATTAATCTTTAGTAGATCCGTAATGCCCAGGATGCACAATAATGATATTTTAGGAATGACAATTACCATTATAATTTTCAATATTATATGACTTCTGTCCCAAAAGCATTTTAGCTAACCCATTTATATGACATTAAGTGGGAAGCTTCCCATGATTCATATTCATTGTAAATAGAAAACTTTTTTTAATATTTCAGCAAATAATCCTGAGAAATTATGCATCTGTGGATCGTAAAGATCTGAATTAGTGAAAGCCACTTCTGGAAGTATATCAGATGTCTTATAGCTTCACAATGCAAAGTTCCTTGCATAGGATTTATCACTATTTTATAGCTTGCTTGATGAAATCATGTGGCCTTGGCTGGCCTTCAGATCAAGTGTTTCCTATGCTGCAGTTCCTGTATATGTGTATTTAGAATAAAACCTTAAAATGTGACTTCTTAAATTCAGGGAGCTCAACCAAATCATGTCTGACTTTCTTTGTTGTCAGCAAGCTAACTTACTATGTACATATTTCTTGGAGTTCATTGTAGTTTTATAGGATCATTTCTAGTGTAATATTTGAAATGTTATGAAGAGTTCACAACTGCTCTTGGCTATGATCAGTAGGTGTTATATTGGTTTCAGATTTTTTCTTCTAATATTGTGATAAATTCCTGCTGAACCGTCTGTATGAGGATATTCTTTGCATTAGTCGTGTTCTGTGTTTGGGAAGAACAAGTAGGCTCCCATACAAACTGCTTAATGTACATTCTGGGTATTTGTTTTGGCTCCCGGATCTAACAGAATCTAATCTTGTTACAGCAGGAAGAAGTCAGGTGCGTTGATACTTCTTTTATGTTTCTATAATGGAGTAATATGTCCCTTTCCCTCCCTCTAAAAGGAAACAGTGATAATGTATTTAATCAAAGAAGGGGGGGAAAGGCTCTGAATAAAATACATATTTTATTACAATAACAATCTAATACAAGATAAACCTTCTTACTGTATAGCAAGGTCTTTCTAATGAACATTGAACTGGCAATGATCTCCTACCTGACTCTGTCCTCTCTTTGTTTTTCTAGGCAAGGCAAGCAAAATTTCTTCTTTTCATGTCTTCTCATTTAATAAGGTTCCATTTCCCTAATTGTTCTAACAGCCTTTCTTTGTAGTTGTATGAATCTTGCTGGAACATGGGTGGTATAATCATATGAAGTACTCCAAAGTTTTTGCACATAGGTTTTAGCAACGCATCATTAAGTGGTCTGTTTTCAATGAAAATATTTTGTTCTGTTTCATCCTAGTATCATGCTTGCTTTTTTTCCCCATGGTTGCACTACAAATCAGGCAGTTAGCCATCCTGTGATCAACCACACACAGACTTTTTCCCTCCTCAGTCATTTTCAACCAATGAATCTTAATCTTATAGCAGATTTGTAATTTCTGAGAGCATGATTTTCTAATTTGTACTATTAGCATTTATCCCATACTGATTACTCTGTCATTAAAATATCTATTTCTTCCCAGGATACTCTGATCTTCCACTGCGACATTGTATCTCAGTCAGTTTATATTAATACAGCTTCTGTTTTTCGTTGTTGTTGTTTATTTGTTTGTTTTGTTTGCTTGTTTGTTTTTGTTTTTGGAAATGCTGTTAAGTAAATACTATGTGAAAATACTATCTCAGAAAGAGCATGTGGCAGACTCTCGACCCATTGGCATCTCTAAAGTACTCAGCTCCCTTAACTAAGATCTTTCTTCACTTCCTTGTGTACTGCTTAGTCTCGCTGAATCCTGAGTAGGTTACCTGTAGATTATCCTGTATATAGTTTTATCTAGAAAAGTATTTTTTTATTTAAATAAAGCATATGTTTTGTTACACTGTCTTTTTTCTTTAGCATTTCATTAAAAACATTTGAGAACTTCTCATGCTGCATATATTTGACTAGTAGGTAAATAGTTACTTTGATCACCTGTTCTGCCTTCTTAAATGAATCTGTCTCATTTTAGGACTGGAATCAAAAGACTAAATATATTACAAATTTCTGATTTCAGAACAGGACACTGAGATGTCAAGATATTCTAGAACTTGGAGATTTATACTGTTAGGTTCCCAATTAGATTGTGTTGAACTCTCTGACCTTTGCCTCCTACATGGGTTTCTTTTCACGTGTACACCAAATGGCTGGTATTAATTTGCCATTCAGCACATGAACCTGCCCCTCACCCTTACTGAAAATTAAGAGTGATGTTATTCTAGATCACCCTTTATCTCAGTTTCATTTTCACTGCAATGTAGCCCCACTTTTTGCTTTTTATAAAATAATTCTGCTTTTTATTAAATAGTTCTGACTTTTTTTTTTTTTTTCAATTATTTTATTGTCTTTTCCATGACTTAGTTCAAAGTAATTTCTGGAAGCTCTCACTTTCTCCTTTCACATTTTATACCCATAAATTGTACCTATCTCTTCTGCTTTCACCCCTTTTTAAAGCCCTGTTTGGTTTTTCATTTGCACTGTTAGCTTTGTTTGGGATGGTTATTCATTTGGAGCCCGTTTTTACTGAAGTGTGTTTGCTTGGTGTTCAAATTTTAGTAATACTAATCTATTGCTTTCAAATTGAACATGAAGGTCTAGAATTTATTTAAGTTTGTAAGTTTTTCAGCCTAATTATTTTCAATATACAGTTACCATAGTTACTCAGAGATTCTTCTTTTAAAATCAAGATTGAGTCCAATGTTTGTTTACCATTTGATTTGAATTGCATCCTTCTGGTTCCTTCACTCCAAGGTTATTCGATCAACTCTTTTATAATGTCCTTGTTGCTAATCAAAATCACATTCACAACAGTATCTTTTCATGTGAATTCATGAAACATTTGGTAAAGAAGTCTGGCAACTCTCAAACTAATGAGGATATGAATGCTATCACTGTCAGGAACATTTATTTTCTCATCTCTGCCTGGAAAGTTAGGTCCTATACTAATACAATTTCTAGAAGCCATAAAATTATTATTTTTTAAATCAAATCCAATCCTAGAATGCTCTTGAAAATCTTGAGTAAACTCATTGTTTGCTTATCATTCCCCAAAATTATTTTGACTCGGAAATTGTTTTGTCTGTGCTACCTACATTTCTTTAACCTATCATGTCCTTGTTTCATAATGCTAGTATATCAGTATTTCTGCAGTTTATTTATGTAATTTATTTTTATCACTTTTCATTATTGTTATCCTTAGATGTTTTCATCATATTCTTTTAAATGATACAGCAGATATACATGTTAATTATTAGTCATTCAGACAGCAATCTCACCCACAACAGTAAAATACCTCCCTTGCATCATATTGATATATATTCCTTTTCATTTTTTCTCTTTTATTAGTTATAATTTTTATATTTTATCCTTTAGGGATACACAGTATTTCGTAATTCCAACCATAACATGTTTTATTTGGTAATAAATTCTTCTTGCCTCTTTGTAGGCACTGATAGAAATTTTAATAACATTATTTCTTCAGTGGCTTGTGCACCCAAAAACGTGTCTGTTCCGTCCCTCAAAGTTACATGAGCTGCTCTAATAAAAGACGCTTATACTCCCTTCATTACTTATGACAGAATGAGCGCTTTGCAAACTGCAACAGTTAATACAAATTCCAAACTGACTAGTAAGGAATAGTATTTTATTATTATTATTATTATTATTATTATTATTATTTTTTCAGTGGGTGAACAACAGATTTTACCAGGTTGCAATTAGCATTAGTGGAAGATTACCTGTCCTCTACAAATCCTGCCATTAGCTCCACCAGACAGTGGCTTGAAATGTTAAATCTCTGCTGAATGCATCCTGTCTAGATTGTGACAAGGAACAGCTGTCACAGTTCAACTCAAGCTAATACAGTCAAGCATTTTGAGAACAAAACAATATTTTGAACTTGCAGTGGAGAAGGAGAGATATATCAGACACCAAAAGAAGAAAAATCATATTAATAGGAAAATGTAATAATTATATCAAAATTTGCAGTCTTCTAATTCTGAACAGTAAAACGTTTGTAGCAGTGTGTGCTGAATCTAAATTCCTGGAAATCCTTCTCTGTTCCCAAAAGGGAGAAAAAAGGAATTATTAAAAATTGCCTGAATCTTAACTTCATAATCCTAACAGGTTCAGTTAGTCAAGCAATCTGTTTGCAGTGTATGTTTGCACTTTGGTTGACAGGCATGTTGAATTTTTATATTGCTTGCTGGATTTAGTGCTACTAAACAAATATACGAGTTTGTTTATCCTGTGTAGGAAGGTAGCAATGTCCATAGCCAATTCAAAACCTGATGGTAATGGTGGATAATTTATAAATCACAAATGAAAAATAAATCTTCTAACTGAGTCTGGACTCTGCTGTGTATCATGCTTTATAGGAAAAATGTATGACTGTAAAAATAACTTTTATAAAGTCTCCTCTAGGTCTTCTGTTGACTTTGAGGGAATTAATGGGTTTAATAAGGATGCTGCCTTTATACTTAAACTTTTGTGGCTGAAACACGACCTGGGTCATAGCTGGTTTCTGAGTGATCATATTAAACTTCTTACCTTATTATTCTTTCACCGTTTGAGATTTTTGTGCCTACCATTGCAAACTTTACAATATGGGTAGACCTTCCTCTTTTGATGGCCTGCCTTCAGGTGGAATGTGTCAATGAGAGCTTTCTTGGAGAACTGTGCGCTTCTGCTTCTGACAGAAAATTATGTTAATGGATGGTACAATGCTATTTATTTAGTATGTTGATGGCAACATAAAGAAATAAAACTTTATTGCATAGCTTTACAGGAAGTAAGGAACATATTCTTTGTCTTTAGTTAGCACCTGCACAATCTTAAATGGTAATTTTTTTTTCTCCATGTGGAGAGAGTCTGCTTAATCTGGGCTTTTTCTCCTAGTGACTGAATCAGTCACTCCAAATGAGAACATTTCTTGCTGTTTTTCAGGAAAGTACCACTCATATAGACTGAGGTGCTGTTTGCATGTCTGTTGCAACTAGACAGCATCTTGAGAAGCTCTAGGCAAAGTCTTTACTGTGTGAGTTTACACCAGGATTGTTCACTGAGCTTAAAAGTATTTGGGGGTGAGGCTGGAGGGAGACATGACTTGAATCTATGTGCTTTTGCTTTGTGAACAACTACCAGAAATTTTCTGATTCTATTGCTGGGATGTCAAGAACACCATTAAGGAAAAGTGAATATTCAACACCCTTGAGGAGATATATGGATGTGATCTATTTCTAAGTAGAAGATTGCTGGTATATTAAGAGTTCCTTGTCGGCTTGACTGTACTACATTAAGACATGAGAGCGTATTTATGTGATTATTGATTACTTCCTTGTGATGATAGCTGATGAGGTGTGCCTGCTTTTGTTATTCAGATGAATCAGCTGCTGGTCACTTTGTGTTGATTCACTTTCAGAGCTGGATATAAGTAGATTTGATGGATTTACGGTAACTTTATCCTTTTTACTCAGAGACATGCCAGGTTTTGTAATTGTTATTCTTGACTAATTGTTCTGCTGTGTCAGGTAACAAAATGTTCCTTATTCTGCTCAAGATGATCTTGGTTTCATTACATAGGTCAAAGCTCCTAAAATACATTTCTGACAGTTTCTTTTTTTGTTCCCAGTTAACCTAAGTGACACAGCTGAGTGTCTTTGGATGTATTTGTGGTTCAGGCATGTGTGAGACAAGGTTCCAAAGGTTTGATCTATAAAAGACTGAAATGGTTTTGGCATGCAGGGAACACAAGTAGAAGGTCTCTCTCTCTTTCTTTTAAAGATTAGAATATTGTCATGTCTTTCATAGGGATTACATTTCAAATTCATTTTGGAATCTGAAGTTCGTATGAAGACTTAACCATTGCCTACTTTTTAGGTGGAGAATTTCCCTGTGGGCACATGACATTAGCAGTTAGAAACTTGATTTAGCTATCTATTCAACTATTCATATTTTAATCGTTTCAATTTAACAACAACAAAAAAGTTAAACTTTCTAATATTTATATAATATCAAAACGCATTCTGTATTTATTTTGAATACACGTATGTTCAAAAATGCTTCTATTGTTTATGTTGATGCCAGTTTTATTTCCAGATCAGAACATATTCTCTGTCGAGGTCAAAGGGCAATGGCCAGATGTAAAGCAGCCCTCCAGCCCGCGGGCTGACCAACACGGCTAGCTCGTGCTTTCTTCATGGAAGCGCGGAGGTACGGGCGGGAAGGATTTCAGGCCGCCTACCAGAGGAGCGCGGGGAAGCGGAGCAGGGGGCCCCCCGGGGCACGAAGCCGCGCCCCGCCCGGCTGCCGCGGCCCTGACAGCGGCGCGTGGTGGCCCGCGATCGCTTCCCGCCCGCGGCAGCACCACGGAGAGCGCCCGGGAGGCCAGGGGCGCCGGGCCGCGGCGGGCCGCAAAATGGCCGCTGCCCCTGAGGGCCCCGCGCCGGCAGCCGGGGGCGTCCCGAGCCACAGCAAGGCCGCCGGGACCGAGGCGGGGCAGCCGGGCCGTGGGGGAGTGACAGCGTGCCAAGCGGGTGTTCCGGCTCCGGCCTTTCAGCCAGCTCAAGGCCAAATCAACCTGCTCCCTTTCTCTTTCACAGATCAACAGCGCGTGTGAATGAGAGAGAAAGCAAGCAGCCGCTACTGCCAGGAGGTGCGTTAGGTCGTTTTCTTCTCTGCCAACCAAGGTTCAGTTGTCCCTGAAAGAAAGCAATAACATGAGACAGGGCACTGAACAAATAAAAAGAAATTGGCTAGGGATTGGTTAAGTGATAGCTAAAATCAGCTAAGGCAGCCTCTGAAGTGGCAGCCCTGTTGCATTTCCAGGAGTGATGAAATTAGTTCTCAGATGTTTTCTCTCAATCGTATACATTTCTTAGAATCAAAGAAATCTTTCAAGGCAATAAATAAATATATGATACCTAAGATCAGCAGTGAAAGAACAACAACATCAAAAAAAAAAAAAAGACCAAAAAGCCATGCTCATAAGAGTTCACAAATATTTCTGAAGTCACATTTCAAAAAATGACAGGAGCTAATTGTTACTTTGGTAGGGCTCCTTATATCCTGAACATTAAAAGAAATTAATAGGAAAAGGTATAATTTTGTCACAACAGTGCTAATTAACGTGTTATAATTTCTCTCTCTTTTAATAGGTAATTTGCTGTAGTGAGGATATTAGGGATAGGTGAGAATGAGACTGCAATAGTGTTTTTCTCAAATTTCTTGAGTATTTATGAAACACGAGAATTCAAATGAATATTTACCATTTTTATGAATTGAAGAACAAAATACTCTACTTCTTTAGTATCAGGAAAATGTTTGTTCGGCATGATCTGTGATGTATTACAAATAAAGGTCCAGCTGAGTACAAAATGACGACCTGCACTGAATTTTTAGTAATTATACTGATGTATACTATTGGTATTAACACGTCAGTCCATTCTCTACTTTGGTGCTGAAAAAAAAATTAAAATAATTGTCTGACTTAATTCAGACACCTTCTAGGCAAACAACATATAAACGTACAAACTGTTTTATGTCGGCATAACAACATTGATCCATATTTGTTCTTATGCAAGTCCTGCTCTTTCCTGATTTTATAATTTTTTTTCAAGCAATATTACAAATAGAGTAGAAGTAAATTAACATTATATTTGTAACTGCAAGTTGTGTTGTTTGTTCTTTTTTTTTTTTTTTTTTGGTGAGACTTAACTCCAAATGTCTGATATTCTGGAGATATTTGAAAGCACCTCTTTCCCCCTCTCCTTGTCCCAGGATGACTTTAGATTTCCCTTGCTCTGAAGATTACACCAAAAAATACAGGAAGTACTGGAATATTCTATGCTGACTTCCACTTTTCATGAAAGAAAAATTTTTGTAATAAAGAAACAGAAAGATAGAACTATGGTCATTGAGATATTCCTAGGATTACCTGAAAAATACCCTTCCTACATCTCACATGATAAGGTTAGATGTGTTTTGGTTGCTTTCAGTCATGGGCTCCTACTTCAGGCACTTGGTAAGGAATAGACGATAGAGTGATGCATGCCAGCTGGAAATGCTGCCTGGCTTGTAGGGGTCAGCTTTCCTTTCCTGCCCCTCTGAGAAATGTTGAGGGATGGGAGGAGAGAAGACTTGCTTATAAAGAGCTCATTCTAAATTAAAAAAAAAAAAAAGTCTTAAGATAATGGTCTTAAAAATCTTCCCCCAATGCTGAGCAATAATCAGAAATTGTCCTGATGAAAGAATATTTGGGTGAATGAGGTTGTGGTGCACAAACACTGCAATGGATAGTGCCCTAAAAGGAAATATTGCTGTCATTTGCTATATTTAGATTCCCAATGTGGCGGTTTAGTCCTTTCTTCTTAAGGAAAAAATCCATGAGATGGTCTTGTGCTATAGGAAAAATAATATAATTTTGGATCCATACATCAAGAGCTGAGACCTCCCAAGAGTTTCCGATGATTACTTAGGGACATGGTTTAGTTGTAGACTTGGCAGTGCTAGGTTAACAGTTGGACTTGATGATCTTAGAGGTCCTTTCCAACCTAAATGATTCTATGATTCTATCAAAACAAGAACAGCTCAGTTCTTGAGACATGTGAATTCCTACTTTGAGGGACAAAGGAGAAACACTTTGTGCTTCAAAAGGACCTGCGAGGTCATGGGAGATAGTGGTAGAATATATTTGCTTCAGATCCTTTTGCTTCTCCCTGCAAGGTGAGGAATTTATAATTGTATGGGGAAGCCAAGTTGTTTAATGGCTTGAACTATCTTATCAACAGGGGGAGAATATGCACTGTAAAAGAAACAAACATGAAAAATTGGAACTGCAAGTGTGGAAAAGGAAGTAAGATAAGCAAATAAGTTGACTGTCAGAGGGGGGTTAGAAGTCACCACTGATTTTCTCTGATATCAGGGGATCTGGGCTGTGTTTGTAAAGCAGAGGTTTGCAGTAATAATGGAAGTAGAAGTACCAGCACCTACAGCCCTGAGAATGGGGAGAAAGGGTAAAGTATAGGGATGCTCTTACCTGAAAGGGAGGGCAGGAGGTGATATGTTCCACAATACTGTAAGGCTGAGATAACTGGGAAGAATTTGCTTGCAGGGCGGTGTAAGAATCCCTGCTTTCTGCACTCTGACCTTCCATTGTCCCTTGCAGAGCATTTGAAAGGATTGTGCAGTTCCCTTGATCTATTTAAGAGAAAGAAACTGTGTCAAATCTCTCCATTCCCTAGCCAGCTGTCTTTCAGATCACATCTATATTATGGCAAGATTGTATGATATAAGATGTGCTTTAATTAATACTGTGTTGAACATTAATGTGTGTTCTGTTTGGATAAAGACAATTGCATTTGCAGTAACTTAACCATGAGCAACTCACAACACTTCTGACATAACAGCTCCTGTACACAGGAGTTATTAAGTAACTTTTAACAGAGTTATTCAAAATGATTAATACTTTTTTTTTTCTCCTGATTTGTCTTTTTCAATAAAATGAGGCCCTGAAGCCCTGAAGTGCATATTTGCTGTTATTTCCATATGGTGCAACACAGAGGTTTAGTGACAAAGACTCAAAACAGCAGCTCAGATGACTTCTGTTAGGGGAGGCTGCTTTTCTCTGAAAAGCATTATTATTTGGGATCCACGATGTCCATTGACAGAAGTTCTTCTTGTAGGAGCTCTGACATTTGCAGCAAATTTTAAAATTTACTTTGATTGCTGAAGTTAGTTTTATTTAAATTAATTCTGAACAAAACCTTCAAACCATCTAAACAATCTAATGAAGCAGGCATTGGATTCTAGTTCTGTGGTGGTAGTTTTGAAATGTGCACTCCACTCATTACAATAAGGAAAATTTAAAAACGGCTCCAGAAGGACAAAATCTCCAAATTTCTTGCTTGTCTTTGCACAATACTATTATGCTTTTCCTGTGCTTTACAGAACTGTATGAACAGGAGTCAGCTGTGTTGAAAGGTAAAGGATGGAAGAAATAGTTGTTTTGCAGCACCACACAACAGTCGCTGTTTGCGTTGGTCTGTCTCTTCTGCATGTGGATGATCCGGAATACCTACTTGCTGCCTGGGAGATGAGTGCCGCTGCCTCCTTACAGGATGAGGTGTTTGTTCTGTGCTACGCTTCAGCTAAGAATATTTACCAAAGCAATCAGTATGTATGTAGAGATGATAGGAGACTCATTAAACTGGTGAATGCATATATCAGAGGAACAGGTGTAAATATATTTGGTACCTTTAAGTTATGCAAACTTGCATCCCACTGACTCTACAGTAAAATGTACTGATTCTTTTTTTTTCTTAAGCGGGTCATGCACCCCTCTAGTGACTGCTCAAAAATAGATATCACCAGCAGCAGTGCAGAAAAAGTGTTGGAAAGACATATGTAATAATATATACTATATTTCAAATACAGTTAATCTGTCATCAGTATAACTCTACCTGCTAATGCTATCACATAGTTGCCTTTAAGCAAAATGTTTGTATGTGTTTAGTCCTGCAGGTCCTGTTCTTTCAGCTATTTTGTAGATCTCTGTGTCCTCAAGCTTTTTAAACCTCGCAAGGTTCTCTCCTTGTCTTTCCAAGTCCACCTTCATTCCATAGTTACTGTAATGAGAAGCGTGAACTTGGACACGCTTGTGTATTTTGAAGAAAATTCTGCTTTTTTTTTTTTTTTTTTTCCTTAAGCAGGAAAGGGATCTGCTTCACTGCTGGTCAGTTGGCAGCGAGAAGAATCCATGAAGTGCTGAGGCTGTAGAATGAGGAGGCAGAGGGATGGAAGAATTAACTACAGAACCACTACAGAGGTTTTTTGCTCCCAAAGTACTAACAAGACATGAACAGGTATTTATTATTGAAAAAATATACATCTAAAGTTCTAAATACCAGCAGCAGCGTATCTCCAATGGATGCAACTCAATGTCGGTTTTTGTCCCTTCGGAAAGCTATTTCTGCATGCTGTGGGAGTGCCTCAGGAATGGAAGTAATGAAGCCATTGTAAATATGTATGCCTAAATGTGAATCTGAATTAAAATGTGATTGAATAAGTTGGTTTTTCTACATCAATAATGTAAAACATGCATACTTACTGGCCGCTTTCTGTTTGTACTCTGTACAGGAAAGGAAAAACCAACAGCCCCAAACCAAGCAAAAACCTAAACAGAAAGCTGGCCATGTTCAGTGTTGAAACGTAAGTCACACACGTTAAAAAAATAAATAATGAAGGTTTCCACAGCAACTGAAGTTCTGTAGTGCAAATTGATGACTTTCATTCTGTTTTATTACATAATGATAGAACAGATATTCTATAAAAAGTGTTGGGTACATCTAAAGTTATATTATTAAAAAGTTTGGTGTAATCCTAAAACTTTACATCAAGCAATTTACAAAGGTTTCTGAAAATGCTGTATAGAAGCTCGTTGTTTCCTTCCTGTGGCTTTGGGAAGGCTCTGGCTGGAGAAAAATTGCTAATGTGCCAGAGTATTTGCAGCGATCAAAATTTCCAGTTACAGGAAAAGTTTTGAATTACTTGCTTCAGCTTTCAATAGGCCGTGAGGAATTCAAGTTAAGGTTTTACGGAAAGATAACTGATTGTTGTGCAACCCACCCAAATTTTGCCAGGTCCTTAGAAGCTTTGGAAATTAATAAAAAAAATATAGTATAAAATAAGTCGGTGTTACACACATTTTGATCTCACTAAGGGCTGTTGTTTTCACCTGCTAGAAAGCTGACAGTGATTCCTTTACTGAAATGCCAACCTTAAGCGCTGCGTTTGGGTTGGAAATGCCTCCAGAAAAGCGGTAGTCGAGCAGCAAGTGCTAACGCCCTGCTCGGAGGCCGGGTTCAGGGTGGGACCGCCACCCCTGCGGGCAGCAGCTGTGCGCGGGCGGGTGTCCCCGGTGCCCGCTGACAGGGCACGGGGCGAGGTTCGCCAGGCCCGCGCAGGGACGTGTGGCGTTTGAAGCTGCGTCCCGCTGGCTCCCCCGCGGGCAGCGCTGCGCACCCGCTGCCCTCTGTTGCTGCGTTGACAGGGGTGGCCGCGTCTCCCAGCCGCGGCAACGATTCGCTTTCCGCGTTTTTGAGAAGAATTTGAGCTTTTTTGGCTGCTTCCCGCC
>VXAA01003461.1:428139-465892 GCA_013399115.1 Anseranas semipalmata
CCGCGGGCTGCCCCCGCCCCGTCCCTGGGCTGCCGCTCGGCGGGGGCCGCCTCAGCGCTCCCGGCCCCCGGGGCGAGCCGGCCGTGCCCCCGCGGCGTTCCGCTCCGCGCTCCGAGGTCTTTTTCCGCTGCGGGCGGCAGAAAAGAGCGGACTTCGAGGCCGCGCTCGGGTCCCCATCGCGCCCGCAGTCAGCGAACGAGTCGCTCAGCCCTTAATCTACTTAAGCGTAGATTCCTTTTTTTTTCCTCCTCTCTGCCTTAATCTGTGCTTTGTGGCGAGCTTGTTTATGTGGAGTTTGGAGAAAGGGAACGGCTCCGACGCGATGTCATTAGGGGGCGTCGGCGATGCACCTGCTCCGGGGGGCGGGCGCCTGCCGGGAGCCGCCGTCGGAGGAGGCCGGGGCCGGGCGGCAGCAGCCCCAGAGCCGCGCCGCGCTGCACGCCCCAGAACGAGCGGCGGGGTTCTGGAGCGCATCGCGGGGTCGGTTGTCGTTGTTGGTGGTGATTCGGGTCTTACTGTCGTCTCCAATCACGTTCTGATTCGAGAGCTCATCGTTGATGGCTCTTTCTTTTTTTTTAAATATCAGGGCCACGAGTGTACTGAGTAATTTCTGGTAAGTGCAGAAATGTTATGCATCATCACAGGAAGACACAGACTTTCTTTAACTACAGTTTTATTTTGATTTAATGTTTATTTTAAACTGTTGACCTGATGTTCGCAATATAACCATAATAGTAGGTAGCATGTGCCCTGACTACTTAGCTAAATGCTTCATTAAAGTTATAGTTATCAGGTGTATGTATAGTTACATAAGTTCCTCAGTGGGTAGTGATAAATTTCTGAAAACACTAAAAAAATATGTAATCAAACTTGCTACAAAGATTTGTTAACTTCTATTGGTAAAGTGGGATTTTGCCAGTTGACTTGTATGCAATTAAAAGTCGGAATGCCACTAATGCTTATAACAAATTCTGAACATATCAGCAAGCAACAAAATCTATCGGAATGTTTTTTGCTGGTTTTTCACCTTGTGCAACAAATGTTTTGCTCAGTACATTCCACACATCTTCATAATAAATAGAGGAACTAAGGAGTGCGCTTTTGTTTAAAAAAAATGTGATCAAATTCAGTGCGTTAGAAACCATAGATACAGGGCAATATACAATCACTGAGAGTATATAAAATTACAAGTTCTGTTGCATGTTATGTGGATGTTTGGAGAATACAAAGTATCCCGGACTTGCTCATACCTAAACTCTTGGTTTAAAAACAAAACCCACACCTCTGTTGTCACAGTACTAAACTTGCTGGTATAACTGTAACATATGCTTCAGAAAATAATTCTTCATTTTTCATGTCTTGGTGGTTGTCCTGTGTTCTTTTCCTGTGGTCATTTTTCTTTGCTGTGAAATACCAGTGCCGCAGGGTTTAATATTCAGAGTTCTGTATGCTGTTTGGCCACCGTTCTCAAATAAGAAAATACATATGCTACCTTAATCGAAAAGCAGGTGAACTAATCTTGATTAGGGAGATGTACGGGAGGATAAGAAGGAAATCTCCATTCAGGTTGTAAACAAGTCTAGAAGGGGCGTCCAGAAGAGAATGAATGAAAACAAGTGTTTCCTTCAGTGAACGTTCTGTAGTTTTAGGAATATTGCTGTGATTTATTTTTTAAGGCAACGCACATAGGTAGTCTGACATGCTAGCTGACTCTTTATGAACTCTGGTGCTCTCTAGACAAGTTTTTTTGCTTGTTTTTGTTGTTGATACTGTTTTTATTGTTGGGTGGTGTTAATTACTCTTCCTGTAATTGAAATCGGTTGTTAATCTTCCAGACAGGGAGAGTAGGTGAAAAATACTGTTTATGTCTGGAGCTGAGTTACTACAGGTGGTGAGAGAAGGCCTAGAATTTCAGACTGGTTATTTTTGTGTATTTTGGACAAACTAGGCTATGGAAGGTATTGATGTATTGATGAAGTTTTACTGTTAGGAGATGCACTACCAAAAATAAGGGAAAGAAAATATTTTTTCTGATGCAAGTTATCCTGGTTTCACAAAGAAAATAATACCTGCAAAAAGAAATTTCTTGGCATGAATTACTGCTAAGAGGTTATAGCTTGGGCTTTATTAATTTATTTTTATTTTTATCACTGTCCATCCAAAGAAACCCCGTGTGTTTTCTCCATGGTCCCCTTAAACGATGAGAAGTTTTTGATGTGCCTTTGGATTAGGGCAATGGATGCTATATCCCTATTGACGGAAACTGGGTGGGGGAAAAAAAATCAGTTCTTTCTGCAAGTACCACAATACCACAAACAGATTTCGGGTGGGATACGAAAGTACCTCTGGACAGCCAGGCCAGCCTGCCTGTTTGGGTGTATTTGGCAGAGCGAAGTTACGATACAAGTAGTTCATTTAGATGCAGTTCTGTTTCTTGAAAGTAAATTGTGATGTGTCCTTGTCTAATGTAGGTGGCATGCGTCAGTGAGGATTATTTACATACACTTTTTTTTTTTTTTCCAGAAAGATACCATGTTTCGCCTCTCAACAAGTTGCTATAGAAAGGTTTTGTGTTCTGCAGTGGCTTTCAAAGACTTTAAAAAGAGATTTCTCGCATGCTTGCTGGCACCCCTTTACATGTACCCCTTTACAGCTACCTGGACTGCATGAGAACATATGAAGTTTACTGATGTGAACATCAGTGGCTTTTGGGCAGTTCTGAAGTTCTTTTTGTTTGTCCAGCTGCAACTAAGAGAAGCTTTCAGTGCTTAGAGTTCTGTATTGTATTGCCCAACTCTCCTACAGGTCCTTGTATACTTTTGCAGGAAAGATATTGAAAGGTTGCTTGGGATGTTTAAAACAAATATATGAAAAACTCTGCTCAACAAGACTGAAGTTCTTCCTTGATTGTTCTTCTCAGCTACTACGTGCAATCTGCTGTTAGTAATTCCCTTTAGTTCCAGTTGGAAATGGTTATGTTCAGTGCCTCTACTCCTAACTACGCTTTCAAAACTTAGGACTCACTGTTGGAAGGCAAGCAGGTCTCCCACAGGCATTGCTTAAAGATGACTGATTGAAAGAACTGTTGGTGAGACTTCCAAATGGATTGTTGCAGATAACTAACTCTCTAGCCCTATAGTGTTTTAATATTTTTTTAAAGCAGTCTTTGTCTCAAAGAGAATATTTAGTGAAGTGATGTGATTAATTGCATTAGGCTTCTAAAGCAAGTATTAAATAACAGAAATGAATTAAAAGAAAAAGCTGAGAAGGTAAAAGAGACCTTTTTAGTAAATAACTGCTAATTAAAATCTGGCAAATGTTTGTGAGCTGATTAATTAATTAGGCTGTCAATTTCTGCTGCTTTATTTTTGTGAAAGGAGCACATTTAGATGATTCTCAAGAAAAAAATAAATTTGTGTATGTAGTTAATCCTGTGCTTTGTATGGCTGACCATATTAAATATGTATCTATTAAGTCACAGGGGTGAAGGAAAACCTGCCTGCATAAACAGCACCTGTTGTGTTAAAAGCTGTTAATTGTTTTATTTAAAATGAATTTTGTATATTTATTTTCACCACTTAATTATGCTTATAGACTCACTTTTCATTCTTATGAAATGCAAAAACTAATGCTTCCCTTGCTTCTACTAAGAAAGGATGGAGCATCTTAATGCCCTAGTTACAGTTCTGTACTGCAGCTTCTGCTTTTTGATCAGTATCTTGATTTCTGTTTCCTGTCGCACATTTTGCAATTCCTAGTAATGTATGGGAAAGCAGGACTGCAAAACTTAGTAAAAGTCTGCCTTTCCTGCGCAAGGCTTTTAACATACTGCTGTTTGCACCTGGTCACACAGAAAGCAGATGCTAAATGGAGTGCTTTGAGCTGATTAACATGGCAGCTTCTCTGCATCACTGATAGCAGTTTATTACATGTTTAAAATGAAAAGTTTCAGAGAGATGGAAAAAAGTCCCTCTCCAAAATTAGGAAAAACTCCATATTTGATAACCTGGGAAGCAGCAGTAGTCATTGCAACTGGGTTCTGTGTTATGGGATGTATATTATACTCCATCTTCTCTTTCTTACCTTATTGCCAGAAACTGTAACAGTCTGGCAGCAGGAGGGAGGTGACGAAGGATATTCTTCAGTGATCTGTCTTGGGACCAAAGCTATACGGAGGGATGTACTCATAACCCGTGTGTTTAACAGTGTTTTGGGAGGTGGTGCTAATACCTGGGGACTTGCTGAGTAGTCAGGATAACTAGATGGTCAGCGGATTGGAGTAACTTTTAGATCTGTTCGGTTTTAGGCTTTGAACTTGAGAATGAACAAAAGAATTCGTAAGCCAGGGGTCATAAAAGAAATATATAGGTGTTATTTGTCTGAATGAGGAATCAATCACACCTTGAATTTTCTCTGGAAAAGAGCAACTTCTAAGATGCATCTGAGTAGAGACTTTCGGTATAGATAGGAAAGTTTAGTGAGGTAGCGAGCAATTCAGCTGCAGTCTAGTGCACATCCGTGTCTGTTGCTGAGGTAACTTGGGGCTGGATACACTGGTTTGTGGGAAGAGATTAATGTGTCTTGGCTCATTTATCCTAGACAAGAGCAACCAAATGATAGTGTCATGAAAACCTGGTCTGCAGAGCTGGATGAGAATTAATCTTTTACTAGGTTGAGATCATCTAAATACTAGTTTTCCACATTTACAGTAGAAATTAGGCAAGTGCAAAGGCAAGGAATCAATCGTTTATGTTAGCAGTTTGTCGTGTGGTTTGTATGGAATGTAGGCGTGATCTTAGAGTAAGAAGTGATAGTATTGCAATATGGGTTTACCTTTTGGTGCTTTGTTTCTGAGAGTGCTTCTCTACACGTGTTCGTAGTGACGCCATATGATGTATTCTGTTAAGACCTTCGGGGATTCTGCTGGTTGCCAATGGGATGGGGATGAAAGTGTTTCCTCTCCAGCCCCATCCACAATGCAAAATGGATTCTGTATTGGATTGACTTCCTGAGGGTGAAAATCTGTGTTCAGGCTTTCTGTCCTCACCTAACAATGCCTCACCACCACTGATGAGTGACATTTTATGATGAGAATTGGCAGTTTCAGGCATACATTTCCTACAAATTTTATGAAACCTGCTGGCTGGGTGGGGAAGAAAGAGCTGACTAGTGTACTGTGGATAGACGTGCAAGTAAGCAGTTGCTGACTTGCTGAAAGAATGGATAACGAAGTTCTCTTGGGACTTCTCCTGATCCAACTTTGTTGTTTGTTTGCTGGAGAAGGTGGAGGGGGAGCCGTTAACGTGAGCGCGGGAGTGACCGGAGGGTGCTCTGTAGGCGGGAGCGCTTGGAACAGGGCTGGGGGTAGAGAGAGAGACTAAAAGTCCAGTGGCACTGCGTTGGGTTTGTCATGGGATTATTTGTGAAAGGGAGGGAATGGGAATGTAAATACCCATCTGTAGGAAACTAGGCTTTTCATGTTTATTCAAGGAATGAGTTCTTTTGTGTGCTTTTTACTGCCGCGGGTACCAATTGCAGTTAAAAACAGAGTTTATGCCAGCGTGCCTTGAATGCTCCTAGTTCTTGGAAAATTCAGGAGAATGGTTGATGTTTCTTATTTGTATGCTTTGGGTTTAAATTCATTGTCAAACCTGAATTTTTAGGACAGGAGGGGAGATTCTTCAGAGTGAAATTAGTGGGGGAAAAATCTAAAATAGTTTCTCTTTTTGAACAACTGAAGGCATTGGAAGTTGGTGTAGGAGTCTGGGGTGATGGTGCAGGTCATGGTTTGTGGTTGTATGGTTTGTTCTTTCCTTCTTCCCTTTTCAGTCAGTGGCATAGCTCAGCTGAACTTGAGTCTTGCTGTCTTGCAAAGCCTTGCTTTTCAGTATTTCTGTACTTTAAAAAGCCAGAGCCCAAGATAAGCATCAGGGAAGCATGTGAGAACTATTACCAGAACTCGTGATCTAGAAAAGTCAATACTACATATTTGGTGGCATTTAGAAGTCCACAGAAAGGGGATCACTGGGAGTGAGGAAGAATGTTTCTTTCCTTGTCATCATGAGCACAATGAGACATACGTACAGCAGCTTTTCTGATTAATATGTTAAGCAGTGATTTGCAACACAGTTCGTGTATGAAAGAGCAGTAAATGCCTGATGACCTCCAACAATTAATATAATCAGTAGTCATACGCATTTCATAGATAAAATGGGAGATCTTTTCAGATGTGGACGTGGAAACACTGACCAAAGAATTGAAAGTCTGAAAGATTATTCAGCTGTTACAGATTTTGGTGCAACTTGTCATGCTTCAGATAGAAATTTTTGGTAATTTCTAGTGTCAATTATGTTTATTGTGTTCCTTTCTCCGCTGTGATATTCACTGCGGAAGAGGCTAAAGGAAGCATACAGTAGGATCTTGGTTCAAAGCCAGTTGTAACTGACAACAGTCTTTCCACTGATTGGTTTTGTTATGAATCAACCTTAATATCACTACATTTTACTCTTTGTTCTGTTTCAAAATCTGTATGCTCACTGAACCTCAAGGCCGAGAGATGAAACATCTCACTCGGGTGACTGATGTTAAAATCAAACCTCCATTCAGGTGTTTGAAAGCCAAAAGCAACTTCATGATCTCTCCGAGATCCTGGAAGCATCCCTTAAGCTCTTTGTAACTAGTTCCTTCCTTTTAGACATGTTGTAGTGTTTTTTTAAGCACAGGGTCTCTAGTCAAAACTTAGTGAGGGTATTAGGAAGACTGGTAACGGTGGGTCTGAGCAGACTAAGCGCTTTGCAGCAGAGTTGTGAGGCGATTACTTATTGCTAGGGTATGACTTTCCTCTTTTCCTGCTTCAGCACTTTGTTTTTTTTTTTCTCTTGGCTCTTTCTGGGTTTTAAGCCTTAAGAAGGGGATATGGTGAGTGATGCTGGCTAACTCCTGGTGGTTAAAAGCAGGTCATTCTGCTTTCAGCGGTAAGCTGAAACAGAAATAAAGGTTTGTCTAGATGTTACAGTGTAAGGAAGCTTATGTGCAAACAGTTTTGAGTGTTGGCAGTAGGGAGTGGTGGATGATTTTGTTAATTTTCTATATTTTTAATACAAGTCTGTGAGTTACCCAGCATGCTAGAGTGTAGTGCAGCATGCTTGGGCAGATGGCTCACTCTTCTAGAAATCTCTTGTTTGTGTATTTGAACAGCAGGGGACTCTCTCTTCCCTCTAAATATGCTTAAGAACGAGATGTTCGTGCCAGCTGTTAATTTAGTATACCTACCCTTTCAGTCTTCTGGTCTTGATAAATGAAACCTTGCATACATGTCAGAGAACCCAGCAGAACTGCTGATTGACCCGAAGCTGGTTGAAAGCAATACAGAACTCTTTACAGGCCTTGCTGGGTTGCCTGCAGTCCTTCATCTTGCTGCACTATGTGGTCCACCCTGCCGCGTTGGAAAGGCAGCAGGAAATCTTTCATAGGAGAGTATCTCGGACAGTGCTGAATAGTCCCTGTAGGGAACTGATCCGAGTGTTTCCAGTAGCTGGGTCTGGATCTGGGAGGACAGGAGGTGTTTGACCCACACTCTTCCTTTGCAGAGGAAAATGCCCGTGAAATGGCTGTGTAGAGTTGCCCACTTCACCTAAGCGCATGTTCTTGTTTGTGTGTATGACTACATTATATACATGGAGAGAGTGTAGGCACAAATAAGAAAGTGTCAGCCAGTGTGGGATTAAAAAGCCAAAAATACATGGATTACTGTAAAACTAGTTTATTGAAAACTGTGCTTTGAACTTTGGTGTTTCGTTGTTTGTTTTTTCCCTGTTTGTAAACGGTCTTGAGCTGAGTGATTGGCAACTCAATTTTTGGTAAACCAAAGAGGCAACAAGGTAGTGTCACTGCATTCAGTAAAGGAGGATCAGCGTTTTTGTGAGGTAGTTTTCCCCTGATGTCTGCTGTTACGCTCTGTGTAAAATAGAACTGCACGCTCCCAGTTACCTGGCCTCGCGTGACCAGGTGAATCCCCTGGGCGCGCTCCCCTTATAGCAGAAGGTTGTATCGATCGGCGTGCCGCTGCAAGGGCTCGTTCGCACGAGGCGAGCGGGCCCGGGCTGCAGGAGGGCCAGCTCTGGGCCGGCTCCGCGCAGCCCAGCGGCCGCCTGGAACAGCGTGTGCTGCCGCTGCCAGGAGTTCCTCGTGGCCCTGTCACGCGCGCTGTCCTTTGCAGCTAGCTGCTCAGCCCCATCGCTGTTCTCAGTCAGCCTTTCTGAATATGCTGACCTGATCAGATTTAAAAAAACAAACAAAAAACCTGTTCTGCTGTGTGGTTTTTTTTTTTCCCCTCCCTTCTTATAAGTATTTGGTTATCTTTGTGGTCCAGGGTTTTTTCCCCAAGGAAGATTGCTTTTGAAGAAAGAGGTCTTACAGAAATGGCTTTTTTTTTTTTTTTGTCTCTGGGGATGTAGAAGTAGACAATAAGCTTCTTTCTCTAACTTTCTTCATCAGAGCAACACCTAGAACCGTGACTTCTGATCTTGGATTCTTATGGTTTTATGATTCTGGAGTGACTGCGCTTCAGGTTGCTGGCCCAAGACAATATTCTTTTTTTTTTTTTTTTTTCCCCTGTTAAAAAAGTGAATTATTTCAACCTGTGTGGAGGATGCAATGAGAGAAAGAGTATTTTAGTCATATCAGTTGTTGTTTATAGCATTAAATAAAGCATTTGCTTAAGTCAAGATTAGAAGAGGGAACAATTCTTTAGACCTCATGATAAAAGCATCTCCAATTATGTCAGGTAAATGCTTCGTTTCATGGAAGTTTAGTAGCAAATAATTGACCAAAAAGATCAAAGTTCTTGTGTGTGTGTTGAAAGGTTTCTTGGCAGTCTTGCAAAAGCTGTCTTCAGATCTCCACAAAAAGTTCTTGTGTGGCATACAGTATAGGCTACAGTACAGTTTTCAGGTAGGATGCAGAAGCTAAACATGCTTTTATAAGTCTGCCATCTTCTTCCCATCCTCCTCCTGATGGGAAATGTGCAAAGCAGTCATAAATGCCAAGGTAACTGCACGTTGTGAACTGATTTAGCAGTTAGTAGGACTAAAAGTCAGATGATACAGTTAGTGTGAAATGGACTAGGATGTAAAATACAGTGGGACACCCGCGGTTTTGCACGTGAAGCGAATCGGCAGTGCTCTCTCGTAGCTAGCTGTGCACCAGGCCGTGTCCCCGTGTAAGCAGGGTGGCGAGGGAGCTCCTCAGGAGCGTGGGTCTCGCAGCACGCGGGAGGACCAGCTGCAGGGAGTCCGGCTGGGGCCTGGCGCGTGTGGTGAGCGCTGCGGGGCCTGGCGAGCTACGGCCTGCGGAAGGGGAGGATAAGCAGGGGTCTGCTTTGTGGCCAGCTACTTTTAGGGAGTTATGGAGAAGGCAGAGCCCGACACTCCTTGGAGTAGCTCAGTGAAAGGAGAAGGAGCAGTGGTGGTCAGTTACTGCACGGGATGTTAATTTTCACAGTACCTGTGGTAAAGTGCTGGAGCAGGTTGCCTGTAGAGGTGGTACAATCTCCAACCTCCAGGATAGCCAGAACCTGCCTGGTTTCTTATTTTGTTTCCTGGCGTTCAGCAATTCACTGCGGCCTTTGCTGGCTCACGCTTGCAGTGTGGAACGCAGCAGTGCACAACAGCGGCGTGCTCCTCTGTGCAGCGGGGCATGGTTGGTGTGCCTCTCCTCTTTGCAGGAGAGCTGTGAGCAGCCTTTGTCCCTGCTTCAGGGGGAGAAAAAGAAGCTGCTGCATTTTCTTCCCATGTAGAGGGAATGATGTATGGGTGAGGGACTTCTGTACTGCCAGAGTTGAGGGAACTGAGAGCTGAGGGAATAGATGTACAGGAAGGGGATGAGCGACTGGCATTGGTGCCTGCAAAGGTAGAAGCTCAAAGCCAGTCGCTTAATATAGGTAAGAAAGCGGACAGCGATGTGGGCTTCTGGTCTATTTTTTTTCCCCAATCCTACCTCTTGTCACCAGGATGTGCAAAACTATTTTAAACAGCTCATGATTTTCGAGCCTAACCTCTATTTTTATCTCGGAGGGTGGGGGAAAGATGCTGGCAATAATTCCCTTTGCTAGTGAATGATCACCTTTCTTCTCGGGCATCTGTTTCTTTTTTTCAGGAATATTTTCATAGTGGCGGGATGACTCAGTGGAAAGAGGCGGTGTTGCTAGGCAGCGGCTCGAGCACTCTGCAGATGCCTGTGATGGCAGCAAGCCGCCTCGCGATAACCCCTCGGTGGCGGTGCTGCCGGCCCAGGCTCTGTGCTGCACAGAGCAGGCAGCATCTCCGGCAGGAGCAGATGCTGCCTAGCAACTGCCAGCGCTCCCTGACCGGCCTGGAATACCTTCACTTAATTGTAGCGTAATTTTGGAAACATGCAGAGCCTTACGTGGAACAGATTGCTTTCAATTCTGCAGTATATTTTTCTTCCTCGAGGTTTTCCCTAAAAGTTCATGTAGACCATTAATAAGGGCAAAAAATTCTTTAGCCCTCTTCTAATTCAAGTCTTTTGTTTAATCCCTCCTCTTCGATTGTAACGTTTGGATGGCTTTTAATCAGCTTTTGATGATCTTTTTTATGTGTATGTTTTACATTAGTGCCTGGCAATTCCACTCAGATTAGAGCCCTGTTCTGTGCCGCGTGTGCCAGTATACTCTGCAAGAAATTCCCATTCCTGCAAAAACCATGTGTTGTTTTATTTGGGTAGATGGTTTTTTAGGTTGTAACTGGATATATCCCTTCCTTTGTACCTAAATTCTTTATATTGTCCGTCTTGCCTAAGCAGCAGAGTGGTTTGGAAGTTTATTTCCTGTTTTCTTTGTAAATGTACGTGCTGACTGGGGCCCGAACTTGCAGATAAATTTGCCTCTCTCAAATTCATTTCTGACAAATAATTGAAACCTTCATCCACAATTAATCATGTAAATACTAGGAAGGTATACTGTGAAGGTGAAAATATTCTTTTAGGTATTTGTAGAACAAAATGAAAATGTTTTTATTTTAATTTCCTTGTGGTTCTGTTCCCTTTGCACCATCAGACCCTGATGGTATTTGACATCTCTGAAGCTGCCAGGCTTAATCAAGTGGTTCCACAAAAAAAAAATCATTGGCATTTAAGTTTGTGATAAAAATGTGAAGGCTTTTTTCCTTCATAAACTGTTTTTTGGCCTTTTAAATGATGAGGCCCACAATTACCTGTTTGCAGGAACTACTCCTTTTTGCAGGAAAAAGGGTTGTAGTTCTGCGAGAGGCTCAGACTGGAAGGTGGTTTGGGAAGTATTAATTCTTGCTGCCTGTAGGGGTGGTTGTGCAACACAGTTGCTCACAAGCAGGTAAAGCTGCATCTTGACCTGTAGGTGAATTTTCTTGTGCAGTCATTGCTGTGGTTTACAGGGTTTTTTCCCTGTTTGCCATATGCAAGTACAAATAATCTGTCTCTCTTCTTGGAAAATGAATAACTAAGAAAAAGTAGTTTCCAGGATTCTAAAACCATAAATGGTGTGGAGAGGAAGAACAGAAATTGATAGTTCGCTCTTTATTTTAATACAAGCCAGAGGGCATTGGTGATGCAGGACCTGAACTGATAATGATGTTTTCTGTATGATGCGTAAGTGAAGCGTGGAATTCTGGGGTGATGTGGTTGTTAAAGGCTGATGGCATGTAAAAACATTTGGGTGGAGCTGTAGAGGAAAAATATGGAGAGCTCTATTTAATACATATAAAAATTAATGCCAATAAAAGCTCCTTCAGGAAGTCCCAGTCCAGATACGGCTCAAGTTGTGGAAAGCTACATCCTTGCCCTATTCTAATACCTTTCCTTTACCTCCTTATTTTAGCCTCTGCTAAGGAAAAGGTATTGGATTTAGAGCCACCTTTGGTCTCACCTAGTACAGTGACTCTTAAGTTATGTTACAGGGGGTCATTATTATCATCTAGGTACTACAGGGAGCAAAATTGAGTTTGTCGGCTGTTAAAACTAGCTTATGCTGTTTGATATTAGATGCTTTTAATGGATGGATTCATATGAAAAAGCTCTTTAGGGAAAGATATATCCTTGTTGTAACCTTAAGTTATCAGTCTGGAGTAATTACATTATTTTCTTCAAGATCAATCAATCCTACAGGCAGTCTCAGAAGTTGACTCATGCTCCATGTTAACTAGTAATGCTGATAACTAGTAGTAGTTGAATGTGAAGTTAAGACTACAGTCTTGTACATAAGACTGTAAGAAATTGTTGGAATTCATTATGTGTGGTTAGAATCGGGGTAGGAAGTGTGGTGGGTAAATATTGCGTAGAGTATCATTTTGTTTAGGAATCTTTCCCAAATTTGGAAATACATGGTAAAGTTATAAAGGTGAGTCTGGAATTCAGATAACTGTTTCTACTGGTGTACTTCTGTTCATGTAACTAGTGATTTTCAGAGTGACCCACTCTAATAGTTTTAAATTAAAATAGAAATAAAAAATTCTTCAGCCGAACAAAGTTTACTATGACATTGGCAAATTAAGCAAGCAAATAAAAACACTTTGCAGACCGTGGCAAATTTGTTGTAGAAGTAAATGTTTTATACTCCTTTACAGGGGCTGTGAAATTCAAGTGTTTGTTATATGCTTTTACTCAAAGTAAATTTAAACACCAAATTCTTAGCTGATGTGATAGAGATGTGTTTAAATACAGTTATGTATTATAAAGCATAAATTACACCATCAGAAAACTTCAGAACTTTGACATTTGTCGCACAGGACCCAGTTCAGTGTCTGCACAGTTTGGTTATAAATTGGTAGGGTAAAGAGCTACCTGATTTGGGTATGGAAGTGCACAACGGCAGCTGTGCTTCCCCTACGCATTATCCTTGTCATCGCTTTTGAAATTATTTGGCTGAAGATATGCTTAGGGGCATGATTAATGCATAGCCTGAATAACTGCATGTTGACTATAATACAAAACATATATTAAAAATTAAATGCCATGCTTTAACCTGAAACACACATCTATGTGCTGTTGGTGTCATCTAAAAGTATTAGAAGTCACCAGAATTTTGGTCAGACAGATAATAATAACGAATAGAGAACTGGAAAGAGCCATCACCAAGGCCAGGAAGATTCGTCTTTTGAAGCAATGAATAAACACAGGTATGTTCAAAGTTTGCAAAAGGGCGATTGTTACAGTGGAAGGAGTACAACAGCCTTGTTTATTTTTGTCACATTATGTGACTAAAAATGACCCGATGAAACTAAAAAAAACAAATGGCATGGTCACAGCTGATAGTGTGATATGTTGTTATTTTTTTCCCCCAAAGTTAACCCGTAGAGTTCATTATCCCGAGATGTTGGTGAGGCCAAGCTTTGAAGAGAACCAAAAATATGTTATAGCATATTGGATATGTTCTAACAGCAATGATTTCTACTGTGGAAGAGAAAACATGAGAAATAAAGCAAAGCCAAAAAAATGAAAAAGGCCAACGTTATGATTAGAGAAACGTAACTTAGATCTGGAGAAGGAAAAGGGGACAATGAAAACATGGAATCCTCTTGAATGATTGTGTTTCTCAGCCCTCATTTAAATAAGTACTTCTAATTTTCACTGGTGTGTCTGGGAATGTGGAGAGGGAAAGGGCTCTGTTCCCTTATGAAATTAAACAAATGACTTATTGTGGGCTGAACTGATACTTTATATTGTAAATAGTTTATTATGTGGTGTCAAAATACTTTGTAGGCTTTACTAAAATGTGTGGAAGTAGCTTGAAAAAAAATAAGATAAGTGGAAGGTGCATACCATGGCTAGTTCATGGTGTTGCAAAGTAGTTTTATTTATGTACTAAGGCAAACAGTGTTTGGGGGCCATTAGGCAACTAGCTTCTGCCTCACCTTTCATGTGGATGTACTGTGCTGTGCAGTACTCTGGCATTTTCTTGGTTTTCTTTCAGCTTTTCCTACTGTTCATGTGAAGACGTGGCATGTTTCTCTTACTAAGTTTGTGTGATTGACATAATCCATTCGAGAACAAAAATGATCTGTGGAAGCATTGAGATCCAGGTGAGACTGGGTGGGGAAGATGGGACGTAGAAGCTGGATTAGAAGCAATTACATATCGGACTACATATTTTAAACTGTACCACTGCAAAAATGAAGGCAGCTCTTTTGTCTAGGTGGGCTTTTGGCACTGGAAAGGGTGAGTAGCAGCTGTTCCCTGTTCCCCTTCTCCATGCAACCTATCAGTTATACTTTCTGCACCCCTTTCAGCTGTCAGTCTGACTGGTGGAAGCATCCTATCCTGGTTAATAATTCATCATACAAAAGCCTTCGTGCAGTATTTGGTGCATCTTGTCTCCTTTCCATATGGTGATCAGTCCTTTTTGACAAAGGATACCTTTTTGACAAAAGGGAAAGGGGAAAACTGGCACATGGGACTCATTTTGAGTTTTATACAGCACTGTAGATGTAATGACATTTTCCCTTTTTTCCAAAGATAGTGTTCTGCCGTGGTGTGCTGGGGGGGCTTGACAGTGCCTGAGCGCTGAGCTTGTGACAAGAAGTGTTAACGGCGTTCCTGGGCTTCCACTCAGTGTCGTGGCAAGGTGGGAGACCATCGGTTTGCGCCTGAGGTTAGGGTTGTTTGCCCCTGCGAAGCACCCTGCAGGTGAACTGAGTGGTGTACATCTGCCAGTTCTGCATGTGGTGCTGTCGGGTCCTTCTGCAGCTCTTCATTACCCTGAGTAGCATCACAAGCTTTGTCACTGCTATTTCCCAGCTTTTCTGGATCACTTAGAAATATTTTTAAAAGAACAGGCTCCAGCATGGATCCCTTTAGAGCTTGCTGGTTGATCTGTCTTCATGACTTTTCTGTTTCCTATCTCTTTGCTGGTTATTGATCTGTGTAAATGCCTTCCCCCTTTGTCACAGCCAAGCTCAGTTTCTGCAAGAGCTTTTGATAGGGGCTATTTCAGAACACCTTTTCTAAAATCCTAGTAGATTGTATTGGTTGGATTTTTTTTGTCCGTATAGCAAGCAGTTCCTTTAATTATCTAATATATGAGGAATAAGTAAGCTACGCAAAAACATTGACTCTTTCTTAAAATACTGTGTTTATCTGCACACTCTTCAACTCTGTCCATTTGAAATGGTTTCTCTTACTGCTGGAGACTTGTAGTGCAGCTGCTTATGCTGTGGCAGGGCATGTCCTTAGGCAAGGAAGACACTTCCAAGGCTGTCCTCTCCTACATGATCTTTGGATTTCCAAACTATACTCCAATTCCATCTATTCTTCTGTGTTATATCCCCACTCCCTTCATACTGTCTGCCACAGCTGGAGAGTAAGTGCCCGTGGGAACAAGTTTGTGCCTTTCTTATTAAAAAATTTCAGAGGTGCTGAGGAAAGAAGTTTCCTTCATACAGTTCAGTACAGTTCAAGTAGCACAGTTAAGGAACCTCTGCCCTGCAGATAGTTCCTGTGTGTGGTGCTTCTTCAAAGCTCTCCTCTTTGGCAGAATGCTGGGTTGAACTGCTGGCTGAAGTGAGGTTTCATGGAGGGGGGGATATGACACAATATGACATCCTTATAAACCTGGCTGGCAAGGGGGTGGGGGGGTTAATATCTGGAAATAGATACTGCGTGTTTCAACAGTCTGTCCTGGAATCCAAGAGGGATCGTTCAGATCTGCTAACTGGTGGTGAAAGCTTTGCTGTGTGGTTATTCTGATGATGCATTACTTTATTCTGGGGACTGAGGAGATTACTCTTGAAAGAAAAGGTGGAGACTTGTTGAGTGATGGACGGTTTGTAGATGATCATACTGCTGTAAAGAATATCTCTGTGGGAGGGGCAGGAGTCAGATACCGCAGTGCTGTCTGTAAATTATTTTCTTTAGAATGGTTAAATTATTCTGTATTTCCCATACACATTTGTGTTCACACTTCCAGAATAATACTACAGAGAAGAACTGTGTACCTAGAAGTGAGTTCATAACTAAGACTGTGTTGCGTAATGCATTTTTAGCTTAATAAAGGAGCAACATCCATAACTCTGGCAACAGCCTTTGGAATCGCATATCGGACTATAAAATGGAACAGTAGTTCTGGGATTCTGTCACAATCAGTAGCTGTCTTTACAGTTCTTTTTTATTTCAGATGTTAAATTGTGCGTCATGTTAAATAGTTTTAACAAGATATGGCTTGGTGTACTGTGGTATACTTGGTCAGTTTGTTTGGGTTCTTCAACTTTTCCTGACTTTCATTTAGTTTAATGTGGCTGAAAAGTCTCCTACTCTTGAAATTTGTCTTCTGTTATTCTGAATATATCCATTTTGCTACTCACATGCCCTAATAATTAAAATTGTCAAACACAGCAAACTTGCATAATCCACAAATTTCTTGGTGAAGCAGTTATCTTCATACTGCTCTATTAAGAATGAAGAATGTGAGGTAGATGTTATTTTTGCTGAACTTATTTTCTAATTGAGAATGGTCATCCAGATTGTATCTGCAGCTGATGGACTCGGTTAATTTCTGTTCTGTGATTTTTATTTATTCTTTTTTGACTCAAGTAGACCTCTGGCTGTCTCATGACTGGAGTACTCTGAATTCTAGAGAGCCGATGACATACTGATGCAGTAGAGCCCTTATATGACATTTTCCTTGTGTGACCAGCAGAAACCTTTTATAGATGGACAGTTTGCTTCTATAAACTAACAGATCTATTAGAATTACTTCTTACAGGCCTAAATATTTTTAAGTCATTATTTGTGGCCTAATTTTTGAAATTGATTGTAGCAGGAGTTGAAAAAAAAAAAAAACAGTACTCTATTTTCCTAGTACCTTTCCATTAGCTTTCATTGCAAGCTCAGTTTTTATTGCTAAGTAATAGGCAGGTATCTGATGACCAAAGAACTAGTATTTGCATCAAATCCACTACTTTCCTGGTTACACCCTTTATTCAGAAGTCTTTGTGTAGGAAATAATTGTTACAGGAAGCCAGCCGTTGTTCCCTAATTCTAAACTTCTGGTGTGGTGTTAACCTGCATCAACATTTTTCAGACTAAAACCATTTGTTGGACTCAGCTGAATAAGACCAGTCAGTCGTTAATATGTCTACAACTCCAATGGCTCTATTGTCTTCAGCCACTAATAGTCACACGTCCCACAGCTTGTGGCCCTGCATCATGGTAATCTTAGCACCTTCAGAGAAGTTGAAAGTGGCCTGGACATCAGATTTAATATTTTTACATATATATTCGTTTTGTAATCCTCCTGTATCTAGAATTACTCTCTTAAATGAATACATGTTGTTACTGTATTAACATTTCTCCATTTTTCTGGTATTTTCAATAATAGCTTTTCACCCAAGATTTTACAGTGTTTTCAACACATGCTTGAATGTTTTAGTATTTTGGTTAGTCTGGATGGAAGAGTAATGCTGTTTTAATATAGGACTGTATTTTGCAAAACAGTTTAAAAATAAAAAGTTTGTACCTTCCTGTTTTGGTAAAACGCCCTATTAGGGGGAAAATAAATCTGGATTTAAAGGGCACTGTTATCTACATTACTGGGGGGGGCAAGGAGAAGCCGCTAGGGATTTGACTGTGGCCTGCCAGTTAAACATTTGGCAACTGCCAATGTTTCGGCGCTTTGGGAGAAGCGTTAAGTGGTTTCTCTTTGATTGAAAACCATATTTATGAATTCTTCATGGGTGAAGAATGAATCCAGTATGCTGACAAGCTCAGTGTTTTTCTTGGATTGTGCTGTGTGTGTTACTCCAGTCTGGAGCCAGTTGCAATGTTTCTCCTGTCTCTTAAGTAAACAAGAATTTCAAACCTCATTTAACCAGTGGTGACTTCTGGGCTGTATGAGCTGAGAGGCTTGTTGATGGAATCCCTACTTTTTTCCTCTTGAATTAAATGGTGCACTGACTCTGAGCAAACATTTGATGCTGTTTTGTTCTTTTTCTCATTTTCTTTTTCTCATTTTTTTTTCTCATTACTTTCATTTGTGTGGGTGATGCCTGCTTTATGTAGTTCGTTCTTTCTTGGTCTTTCCCTTTATGAAATCTTGTATATGCATTTGAACTTTGGTAGAGTTGTTTTTTGTGTTTTGTTTTTTTTTTAAAGCCTTTTTTTTGCATATCCTTTTGGAAATTGATGGGTCCAGAAACATACCTTGTGGTAGATGGTGCAGAAGTTGGTCTTGGTTCTTTTCCTGGAGTTCTTTTTCCTGGAGCTCAAACTTCCTGGGTAGCCCCTTGTAAGTTCTGCACAAAGCAGCTTAGTCATAAGGGATTCAGTGGCTTTGACAAAAAAAGGTATTCAGGGAGGAGATGCAATGCAGTTCCATCCTATGGAAGCATCTCAACCATAGCTTGAGTGTTTGCATTTTAAGGGGCATGTTCTCTTAAATTGGGAAGGGGACATTGCCCACTGGAGGTCACTATTCCAGCTCTTGGAATTCTACTTGCGGTGCTCTGCTGTGCGTGTGGGTGACGTGCAGCGAGTACCCTGTGTCTGAGCACGTGTTTGCTTAGAACAAGGTACTTGGATGATTGAATTAAATCCGTGCGTGCATGAGTTTTTAGATGCTGACGAACAGACATATAGGACGTGTGTGTGGGGGTAAACCTTATTTGCAATTCATCGTTTCTTTTGATATGTCATATTTCTGGTAATGTCCATGACCCTATTGTGTTTTAGTAAATGGGTTAAAGAATGTGTCCTTATCATATTTGTTTTGCATAGTTCATTTAGTAGTTTTTAGTTGATACTCATATTTTCTGAAATGTTAGGGTAGATTCTTATTTTCCCTGGTTAATGAAAACTGAAGATACCTTGAAAAGTATTTCAGATGTATAACATGATAGTTGTTCAGTGCTTCTGAAAAGTACAGATTCCTATGTATTCTTGTGTGTATCTAGTTAAACATAATGTATGTTAATATAGGATTTTTGTAGTGTATTAGCTGCACAGATGGTACCTGAGATGGTTTCAACTTGAAGGAAAGTGATTACTGCAGTTGAATTCCTATTATTTTCTTTGAAATTAGGAGTGCCTGTTCCATTGATGTAGTAGATTAAGAATTGTGAGACAAGGAAATCTTTGTATCCAGTATGAATCTGGAGTTGGTGATTAAAGTCATTACAAGCCTTGCTTAATTCAAAAGTCCCTTGAAAAGCGCAGCTTTTATGTTACTCCTGAGCTTAGCTTGTGATAAAGGCCGAAATAAAGATATCTGATGAGGAAAAGTTGGCTGACAGGATTTCTGGGCAGGTGTGTAATAGCTATTTTTATGTAAGGAATGAGCTAAAGTGCTATGCTTAGGAAAAAAAAATCACACACATTCAACCCTCACATGTCTCTCTTTTTTTTTCCCCACCCTCTAGTGATATGCAGCTTCCGAGGAGCTGTACCGCAAGGCTTAGTCCTGGAACTAGGTGAAACTGTCCAGATCCTAGAGAAATGTGAAGGTAAGTGTGATGTCCAAGACGAAATCCTATTTTCTATATAAGAATACAAAAATATTTTAATACAGCAGATTTGAATAAGTTGCTTGGAAATCATGATGCATCAAATCAAAGCACTTGGATAAAAAGCCTAATCTGACCCACTTTCTGTAGGAAAGGCTGAGTGCTTTTGGCACTAATCCAGTCTGATAGGGGGTCAGTGTGTTTTAAGTTAACCATCTGTCCAGAAAATCTTGAACCCTGACCCGATTGTTGTATTGTAATTGGGTCTTGTAATAAATTTGCATCATGTAAAGTGTAGAATCCTGATTTTTTTAACCATATTTTCTCAGTGTTATATATTTCAATTAAGTGTATCAGTGTTTATTACTTATATTTTTTTCATGTGTTCTGATATTTCTAAGTTATGAAACAAAGTGGCAAACAATTTGGGAACAATACTAGAGAAAAAAAAAAAGAGGTTTAGGGAGAATTGCTTTGCATTTATCTTCCCATGTTCTTTTTGTATTTAAAGGAAAATGCCATTGGAAATGTTATAACTACAGTTCTTTCTTATGTGGCTGGAGATGTCTGAGTGTGAATAAATTGCATGTCGCAATCCTCTGTTTTATTCATGTGACTAATTTGATTGAAGTCGTTGCATTTAAAAGGAGAATAATTTTTATCCTAATGTTCAGAGTAAGCAAGTGGTGTAAAACATGTTTGTTGAGAAATAGGTTGACAAGATACAGGATGAGAACGTTTCCCTATAGTCTGAGACTCAATAACGTAACCTTAATCCTGAAGTGTTAAATACAAATTCAAAACCCAGATCCACAAATTTGAATTCCAAATTAACATTCCACAATGTTGTAGGTTTGTTTCTGTGTTCAGTTTACATTCCTTTTTCATCTTCAGTGTTAAAGTTGCTACATAAACCTTCTGCGTGCTTGTCAGAAGACTGCTTTTCTTCTCTCATGCCTGGATCTGTCTTTTGCTCTTGAGGCTCTTCTCTTATATTCAGGCATTTTGTTTGTTTACCTGCTGACTTAACTCTTTAATGAAAAAGTAACCTAATGTATGCAAATTTTTCAGAATAGTAATGGCTTCCTCACCTGCACCTATAAAGATTTGAAGGAGAGTTTTGCAGTTCAATGGTGATGTTTAATCCATGCAGAAGCATGCTATAAACAATACCAGTGTTATTACACGTGCAAATTGATAATGTTTTCTTTTTTTTCTTTAAAAACAGTGAGGTGTAATGGGCTAAGCTTTATTCAAACACTGGATGTTGGTTGTGGTCATTTTTCCAAGTCTTGTGAATTAGTATATGGTGCAAGCTCATGAAAAATTACTTGTCTGGGATAATGTAACTCTAAGGGAAAACAGTATATATTGTTGAAAGCACTCATGATATTTTCAAACCACTTCCAGTAATCTGGGAAACTTTCAAAACTCTGGGAAATAAAGGCATGGTATCAAAGGAGCAGCTTGCTCATAGGAAAGCAAAAGGATAATCCAGTCTTTCTCTTTACAACGTTACAGTAATCGGGCTCCGTGTATTTCCTTTGCCAGTAGTTTTGAGGAGGATTCCTCAAAGGCAATTTGTGTTGGTCTTCAAATTGTTGAGAAAGGAGGCCCTCAGACCGAGTCCTTCTGAGTGGAAGGAGGCATTTGTGCAGGTGATTTTTTATTTTTTTATTTTTTTATTTTTTTGCTTCATTGCTTTTTTTTAAGCCCTCTATCTTGTCGTTTTGTTTGAGGTGCCTTTAGCATGGACTTTACATATATAAAAAAGATACTAATTTTGATGATAACATCTGGAACTGCACAATATGAAACTCCTCTAGATACCTTGTCAGCGGTGCCCAGGGACAGGACGAGAGGCAGTGGGCACAGTCAGGACCACGGGAGGTTCCCTGTGAACATCAGCAAACCCTTGCGCACTGTGTGGGGGACGGAGCAGTGGCACAGGCTGCCCGAAGAGGCCGTGAGTCCCTCTCCTTGGAGCTCTGGGTGTGCTGCTGGGCAAGCTGCTCTGGGTGGAGGCCACCAGATGGCCTCCAGAGGCCCTACCAGCCTCAGCCACGCTGTGAGTCTGTGATATTCAACTGGTTTGTGCTGCAGCTATTGCATGTGTAAAATGCACAAAAAAGCACAAATGTACAAAGAAGGTTCTTAAAACACAAAGTAGTAGTTTAAGCATTCTGGTCCAAGGGGTTGTTTAACCCTGTCCTCGCTTTGCCTTGCAAATTTAAAATGAAACATACCTTGTCTTCTTATCTGTGTTAATTGCTGGGGATTCGTTTGCACAGATAAACTGGATAAATTAACATTAACCCATGCAAATAAGGATCACTGTTGTGGGATTCAGCAGAAGATCCATTGTTGTTTCAGCTTCACTGAAATTGGACATGATTCTCTATGGTAGGAACTTTGCTCTCTGAGTTAAAAGGATTTACATATGCAGATGTGCTTGTAACATGAAGAACGATTTCTGAAACTTGCTGAAGAATTCAAGGTTGACAAAGATGGAAATATTAGCTGTACTTCTGAACATACATATTTTTAATCATAGTGAGTTACTGAATAACTGTATTACAGCAAGGGCTGTTTCGTAGTGACTGGTGTAAAAAGCAGTCACTGCATTTAGAGTATGTTTGATAAGAGTAGGGGAATTTCCTATATTGAGTTCTCAGGTACCTCTGCAGATAGGTTTTGTATGTATTGGCAGAGTAAAGGAACAAATAGATGTGCATGCGTGCACACGTATATATGTATGCACACAATAAAAGGATGCTTAAGGCTAATAGCATTATTAATAACGAATTCTGACTGATAACGTGTTAGAAAACCCCTTTTTTATTGTAGTCGTCCATGCAATTTTTTAAAATAAAATGCAATGAAATGCAGTTGTCTTTGTTACTATGGATCCTGTGTTCGAACGTGGAACCTCTGAATTTCAGTCTGTTTGTGTGCCTGCCACTCAGTGTGCTTTCATACCTGGCCACAAATCTCTAAATTGCTGTTTTCTAATGCTCGCTAAATCTGGTAGCCTGCTCCCCGCTCCCAGTAATTCAACATGACAGGGTTCAAACCCATGGACTTGGTTCCTCTGAAGCTACCAGAAGCTCCATCCTTGCTTTCACCAAACATTAAGCTGTCTAAAGCACGTGACATTGCTAGGGCGGTTTTATAGTTACCGTTTGCACAAAAGGTTGAGGTCTTCCACTGGTCTCACTCAAAGGTAAGAAGTACTCTTCAAGGTATCAGTTGTACATAGGCTTGTCTTCCACAGCTTTCCTCTCCCTGTTCCTCTTTCTGAGTCTTTCCACTTATGATAATGCCAGTGAGAGAGAATTGAAACAGTAAGTCGTGTTCTGCGCTTTACGTGCCATGCACTGAGGAGGTGAAAGGGTATGGCAGCAGTATGCCACATACAGACGCTGAAAGGCAGAGCTTTCTGTTCTCTACTGACAAGGCATGGGCATGTTCGTTGTTTGAAGTGCACGAGGACTGCACAATTAAAGAATGCCCTCTCCTTTCATGTCACAGTGGCTGTTGCCCTGCCACTGACAGTAGCTGTGAGTAACTGGTTGCATTCCGAGTAAATTTACAGGGATGGTTTTCTCCATTTATTTTTGTTGGTAGGAAGCAGTTTTCGTTAAATTAAAAAATGCTACAACTTCAGTGGCTTTAATTATTACCTTGAGATTCTTATATATTCACTGAAAGTAAAGAAATGGTATTTAATGCCTGAAGCACCAGTTAAAAGAATGTTGTCATACCCATATGAATTCTGGTATCCACACAAATATTTATTTGCATGGTTTAATTTTTGTGAACCCTAGTAGTAGTGTTCTTAAGCTATATGTGTAATATACTTAGTTTCTCTGGTATTCCAGCAGTGACAGCATGGTCAAATGAAGGCCTTTCAGTATTTGGGACAATTAAAAGCAGAGATAGCTTGTAATTAGTTTTTTTCTTGGTTTCGAAGAACTCTGTGCTTGAGAAGTGATATATCTGCTGTGCTTTCACGTCTCCAGTGAGATATCCCTTTTCCTCTTTGCCTTTTGTGGATTGTGCTTGGGGAGCTGAAGTCTCATGGACCAACACAGCTGCTGTGGCAAATCTTGCCTGGCTATTTGAACTAGCCTTTGGAGAGCAGGGATGGCTCCTTGATGGCCCTTTGTTTGACTAAGGCCGAGATAAAACACTGAGATCCAGTTCTATTTCTCCTCCTTGTGCTGTGGCATCTCTGACTGCATTATTAGCATCTTCCTGTGGTTCTGCTGGCATCAGGCCGCTCCCTGTCGGGGTGTTGGCAGGCTGGGCAGGGTATTCATCTGCTTCTCGTCCTGTCCTGGCGCTGCTGGGAGCGGCAAGCTCGGAACAGAGTGGCCTTGGCATTGAGTGGTTGCGGCGCTGGGCAGCTTTCACTAAGCATTGTTGCCGTCCCTCTTCTGGGTCACTTTGAATACCGTTAGCTGCGCACAAAGATACCCTGCAGGCAGCTTGTATGCGGATTAAATGGTAAAAGCAATTATTCATTGACCAACGTATGCAAAAGATAGCTTTCCTCCAGATTTGGGGGTTACTCACAATACTGCAAAGTCTTATTAATGTAAAATTCAGAATAAGTAGCTAAGGTGTGTGTGTGTGTGTGTGTGTGTGTATATATATATCTATATATATATCTATAAAATATATAATCTAATAGATCTATAACATATATATTATACCTAATTTAATTATATATGCTAATTGGAATAAAAACTAAATACAGTTCAAAGGCAAATTATCCCTTGGTCAGCCATCCCCTTTTTGCTACTTGGTTTCAGTATTAGCTATTGAACAGTTTCAAAAATCTTATTGTTAAATGTAATAATTAAATGGTATTCAATAAGATAGTTATCTTGTCATAATAAAATATTTCGGTACAACTGTCATAATAGAAATCAGGTGTTTTTCAGTAAGTTCTTAATTTGGGGTTAAAGATGGAGGGTGTAAGATCATGCTTGAAATTTTTGTTTACAGGTAGCTGCAGAAAGTCATCATGTTGCCTATCTGATATACTGGCCTCATAGCTGAAAGTTGGACTTAATGAAACATTTTTTTCTTAAACGCAGAAGCCTAGTGACTAAATAGATTGTTCTGCCGTTTAAAGAACAAACATATTGGGACTGAAAATTTGGAAGAAGTTCTAAAATATTGAAGGTTGGTGCTCTGGGTGATCCTGCTTGGCAGGGGGGTTGGACAAGATGATCTCCAGAGGTCCCTTCCAACCTTGACCATTCTGTGATTCTGTAATTTTAGTTAAGAAACCTTTGGACTTGCATTTCAATTTTTAAATATTTTTCAGAATGTGAAATCTTCTTTTCACGTTTAATTTTGACCTGGCCACTAGGATGGGAAATAAAGCTGTTCCGAAGGTAGACGGGTATCTAACCGCTAGTGTGTGGCACTCTTTGTTTTTGCAGATTTTTGTCTTGGGATCACCTCTTGCCTTCTACCCTTTTCAGTAGTCTCTCAGAACAGAACAATTGTTGCAAAAGATTGCTTTTCTTGACAATATGAAGGTAGTGAAAGAAACTTGGTCTTGGCAAATGTAGTACCTCAGAGAAATTTGCTTCTTGGACCAAGCTGTCTTGGGAGACCAACTTGTTTATAACATGATTGCTGATACCTTTTACATCCGACTTCTCCAAATGTAAAAATCAAGTCTCCCTTTCAAGAATGCTCTGAACCACTGATGAGCAGGGCACCCTTCCGACTGAGCTTTAAGTAAAGGTAAGGGAGTAGAATGCTTCTATCCGTGTCTGGCTTTACTTCATTGTGTCCCTTTCTTGGCACCCTCTGGTTAACTCCTGGGGCGTGTGCTCTATTCCATTTACTATTTTGCACCTTTTTATTGTAGCAATTGCAACATGAGACCCTCACTTTGCCTTGTTTAAGATAGACAGTGAATTTAGCTTGGCATCATGGCATCTCTGTTTTGGAAGACTTTAGTTAAAAGCTTCTAGTGTCTTATCCTAAAATTGATGTTTCTCTAAGAAACTCTAAGTGTCACAAAGCCTTTTTTTTTTTTCTTGACATGTCTCCTCAACAGAGATAATCATGATCAGATAGAAGGTACTATCTGGTACTTACCAATTTTTTTGAAGCTGTACAATTAGTGGAATAAAAGTCTGCTTCCTAGCTTAAGTAAATAAATCCCAACAACCTGTCAGCCCTGTGATTTAAAATTAGGTTTGTTTTCATTATATGCTTAAGATCTGGCCAAAATTTTGGCCAAAAAAAATACAAAGATTTAAGAGAGTAGGTTAATAACGCAAAGTGTGATTACGAAATTTCTTAGTGGGACTTTACATGGTAATATGTTTTAACCATAGTTAGGAATTCACTAATGCAAACTCCATCAGTAATTTGTGACTTATTTATCTGTTAAATTATTCTGTATTCTACCACATTGCTCATTTTTGTAGCAATAAAAAAGTCTAAAATACTGAATAGAAGTATTATTCTTGAAAAAAATGTTTTGTTTAATTTCTGCATTGTGATATTGTGTAACATAGTGATATGGTCCCTGTGGGGATTCAAAATTTTATTTCTTCAGTGCTTGTTGTAGATGTCTTGTATCTGCACACAAAATGTGATAGGTGAAGTACATTTTTTATAGTCTTTTTCATGTATTTACCCTAATACTTGTAGCAGTGTATTCCAAATCCCACGCCTTTCATGTAGAGTCCATTCAGCTAAAAATGGTGTAGATGTGTTCCCCTGGTTGAGTTCCAGCACCAACTATGTGATAGATGGAGACTTTGCCTTAAGTAGGTGATTGCACCATTAAAAATGATACCGAGGTACTGTGCGTGTTTGTGTCTAACTGTTGTGGGACGGATGGCTGCACGGAAGGGGATGGCACAATTGCTGAGATTGTTTGTTAGCTGTCTGTGATCTTGTGCATCATGAGAAAATGCATTCCAGGACCACTGTGGCATCTGGTCCAAAAGAGGACCACAATTCTTTATCAGCAGTGGCACCCAGCAGTGCTTATTATGCAAAAGCCATTTAATCTTTCTACTTTGTTCTTGCATCTGATCAGACACCTCATTTCTATGATGCCAAACTCACTGTGCTGGTTGGAGAACATGAGGCTGTGGCAAGTCCTGGAGCACAGGCTTCACCTGGAGTTGCAGGCATTTAGAGCAGGAACTTATCTTACGTGCGCCTTTTCTTTCAGGGCAGTAAATCTGCGTATCTCAGGAGTAACATATACCACTGCTTTCCATCAGCAGACAGCGACGTGCGATTCTTTACTCGGACACTTGTTTGTGTAATGTCCGGGGTTGTTATGTTGGGTTTTGAGCTAGCTTATTAGTTTCTAAGGTATTCTAATCATTTTAGGCAAATCTGGTTGTTTCAGGCTGAGGGAAGTTAAAAGTCTTGATTTCTGAGCTTTGCTTTGGAGAAGTGCTAGTCTTTCTGTTCTGGGTACCTTCTTAATTGCAAAAACAGGAAGGTTTTGATATATGAAAATAAAAGATAGTATTTCCTGAGTGCTTTTCTACTCAGAGTTGTCTTCTATTGTAAAATCTGTAGTGGTCGTTTCGCACACAGTTAGCCCCAAAGGGGTTTCAAGCAGTTTTGATTTCTGTCTCTGCTGGTGTGGAGATGCAGGACCCTATCTCTGCTCTCAGATGTTCCTACAAGCTTCAGCTCTTCCACTCCAATGACCTATCTTGTTGGATAGCCTTGGGACTAGGACAGATTTCCTGAGAGCTGTAAGGAAGGAGGCCATATGTGGATTATTGTCAAGGATTTTGGTTTTGATGTGAATTAAAACATTCTCTTCTTTCAGCCTCTTTTGCCTGAGTCTCTAGGCTGTCCTTTAGAAAGACATGTTCTCTCTTAGTTCTGTTAAGCTCAGTGACTGCTCCTGCCCGGCATCCAGACTGGAGGCATTTTAATGTCAGTCCTGTCCCTGGCCACTTCATGAAATGCTATCCCTTGGGAAAATGTCATTTCCTCAATGGAATTCGAACCTCAGAATTGTTTCTGCAATGGAGACAACTTGAAACTCTGACAAATGGTGGTCTTTGTTAATTATTAAAACCTGACTTTTCATGGCATTATTTTTGTAGCACAATGAAGATTTGAGTTCTTGGGGCAGATTCTACTAGCAGTTCTTTATGTACAAGTTTAAGTTTGTGATTTACTGTGAATACTTACATAATTTATTTCCAGAATTGTTCTTGTCATGAAATTATCTGTGGCGTTTGTTCTTCCTGCTGTCTGAAGCTGGTGTTCCTTTACTCAACTTCAATATTTGAGCTTTATTTTTCTGAAAAATAGATCAATATCTTCCAGTTAGGACCCTTTTGTTTTTCTGCTATTGAGTACGCAAAAGGGACTGGCTTTTTCCAGGTGACAGAATTCTTCTTTAACTGGAAATCTGAAAAGGTTTATGAGGTGGCTTTTAGAAAGGAGTACTGTGTTTTGTTCAAGGCTCTATAAAGGAAAGATCACAAAACATTGGTAGCTCTTCTAATCTCTCAGATTAGGAGATTGAGACATGCAGGTCTGCCCCGGAGCTCCTTTTACAATTTAATTAGGACTGCATTATTGCTGAGGCTTCTTGAGTGTGATACATCTTTGGAAAGAGTGTTTTTCAGTCCTTATCTACGAGTGTGCAGGTTTCTGGAATAAGACTTCAAGTTTTCCACACTGAATTTCCATATGTATAAGTTGTTGTAAGAAGATGATGCCAGAAAACAGACAAACAACCCCCCAAAAACCCTTTAACTATATAACATATGTGATGCTGGTATATATGTTCTCAGTGTTTTTCTGTCCTGCCTCTTCAGAGGGCTTGCAGTTTTCTAGGATTCAGAGGAGTTGGTGTTTAGTTTAAGGCCAGGTTGGATGGGGCTTTGAGCAACCTTGGTGGGAGGTGTCCCTGCCCATGGCAGGGGGTTGGAACTAGAGGATCTTTAAGGTCCCTTCCAACCCAAACCATTCTGTGATCAGGAAACCTAATACTTCTTGTAGCTGAAAAAGCACAATAGACAAAGGGAAGGGCAGGGATACATTCTTGCAATATACTGCTAAGAATACTGCTACTTTTTTTTATTTAGCTTTTATTACTGGTCTGCAAGTAACCTACAGTGTGAATATATGTATAGACAATACATTTTGCAGAAAAAGTTATGAGCAAGTGGTCTTCTTAAAGTGCAGGGGAAACAGGCATAATGGTGTACTTTTCGTTTTTCACCAGTACTTTTATCTTGGAAGTAATTCTTCCTGCAGCTCTCTGAAGGATTATTTGCTGTGTAGGGTATGCAGAAGACAGAGCTATTAGATCAGCCTACTTTTTGCTTTTCTTGGTTTGTATCAAATATCGTTAGGTGTTATTGAGAAAACCGGTTGTAAAGGATTTTTTTTCCCCCCCGGGTTTGATGTTTCTCCTTAGAAATGCAGTGTTTAGACTTTATGGTAGGTTAATTCAGGTACTCTGCCTGGTTGATCTACAACACTAAAATCTGGTGTAGCAGAGTCCATGGAAAAGCAAAGTTGGAGTGGGGCTTTAAGATATAGTGACTTGTCCAGAACACATGGGTATGGATATGATTCATTCCATTTTCTTCAGTACTTGGATTAAACTTCATTTTGTGCATACTGAAAATGAAAAGCATGAGGTATTCAAATCAGATTAAGAGAGTTTGTGCAATTCCTATGCCAACAGTTTCTGTTTTACTGAGGCGTTATGTCCATCACCCTATCAATTTTGTAAATAAATAATTGTTTTACACCTCCACTCATCAAAATGTATGAATTAGCTGGCTTTGTTGTGACACTTATCCATAAATACACAATATTGGGATGCAGTCCAAATGGCTGCATTCATCCCCAGCTTCCCCAAGCAGATGCAACAGTGCTTTCCTCGGTTGTTACAGTGCCATGGTATAAGCAGTAGGCTCCTCCTGTGCAATCTTCCTGTGCAATCATTTAAAAAAAAAAAAGTTTGCTTGCAGTGGCATCTGTATCACTGATGGTATTTTTGCCCATTCTTCATCATTTTATTTTTTTTGACTGATACATACCTGAAATTAGTCAGACTTGCTTGTGATATATTTAGTGTTCCCCTTCCTATCCTGTATAGGATGCTACTTAGGACGGTGCTTGTAATAGACTAATTTTTGGTGTTCTTATAGTAAATGATGTTATATGGTATGGCATATCCCTTTGGTTCAGGTCGGCTGTCCCAGCTGTGTCCCCTCCCACCTTCTTGCCCAGCCCAAGCCTACTTGCTGGGCACAGCAGACTGGGGAAAAAGAGAAAGCCTTGATATTGTGCAAGTGCTGTTCTCCAACAGCCAGAACATTGGTCTGTTATCAGCACTGTTTTAGCCACCAATCCAAAACACAGCACCATACAGGCTGCTGTGAAGAATGTTGACTCCATCCCAGCCACACCCAATACAGGGATTTATTTTTTGAAAAACAGTTGGAGTTATCTGCCTGCCTTTCTCTAGGCCATCCACTAGGTCAAGCAGATTGAGAATATTCTTAGCTGTCGGAAAAGAAAATGGGGACGCGTTGTGTATGTGAAGCACAGTCTTTGTCTGTAGAGGATGTGGGTGTTCTAACTCTGGTCTTACGCACTAACTTTGTCTGTCCTCAAATTCTTACTAGTTAATAGTAATTACTAGAAAGTTAATCTGTTCAAATTGTGCGTGCTCACGACTGTTGATTCATATTAACTTATTCACAAAATTCTTGTCACTTTATAGCCATGTTTTTCTGTTTCTGAATTTTAAATCCCATCTTTCTCACCATTTCATTTAAGTCAGTATCCTTTAAAGGCAATGTGTCACTAGAGAATGAATGCCATAATTCTAAAGTATTAGTGATCAGTTGTAGTATGGTAATATCTAAAAATGTTAGCATTGAGGTCTAACTGTGTAGTGCACATTGTGATCACAAATAACTGAAGCAGCTCTCTGGATTTGATGGCTGTCATGAATAATCCTCTAAAATAAATATTTTTTAAAAGATCTGGTTAGATCAATATTAATCTATTCAAGACTAATTGCAGAATATAGGTTTAGTTCATTTTAGTCAATAATGTAATGCAGATGCAATTTTCTAAGTCTATTGAAAAAAGCATTGTGCTTTTTCATATAGCTTTTACTTTGAGATACACAATGAGGTTTCAGTGGTGTTCTTTGTAAGCAAATAAGGAATTATATTTCACGTTAGTGCTTTCAGGTACTGGTGAGCTCTTCTTTCTACTGTATCTTGCTTGTGTGGAGTTGGAGAAAACTTAGAGAAGAGTGATTCTAAAAATACTGTACCACAGTGAGAAAGAAGAGAAAAGAAAGGACAGCCAAGATCTGGAGAGCCTGATCTCCAGGACTGAAGGGAAATACACTGGTTTTCAAATGTATGGAAGTACCTACAAAAGGGAAGTCAACAAAATGTTTCCATGTCGTTCCCCCCACCCCCCACCCCAAAATCCTGATTTCAAATAGCAGCAAGGAAAGTTCAGATTATAAAGTGCAAGTGTATTGTCAGAGCCACTGAAACTGGTTGTCTGGTAAGGATGTGCTGTCTCCCCTTGGCAGAAGTAAACACTCAGCCTTTCAAGTACTATCCCAAAATGTTACTGTTACATGCAGTTTTCTTGGCTGATGCTGGTCAGCGGGAGAAATTTCTTCCAAAAAGATGCGTGTACAGCACGATTGCTTTCAAACCAGTCTTTGTGGGGTACAAGAATGTGCATATATTGTTTATGGATATATTGATGTGATTGCCATGACGTTTGATCAACTAAGAAATAAACTGAAAACAATTTTATTTTGCAATATAAGCAATACTTTCATGGGAAAATAAATTTTGGTGTTATATCCTATTTTCAGGAGAAATTTGTGTAATAAAGAAGATGCTTTTTTCATACTAAGATTTGTGAATGTCTTGAATTCATCGGTTGTTTTTCTTTTATACTGACTCAAGTTTCTTTACAAAAAGAAGTCAAGACTAGGAGGCTACCTTGGAAACAAAATGAAGGCACTCCGAGTCTCTAAACGAGTCGTGTCATAATTCAGCCAGAAATTGTCTTTTCTGAGGGAGACAAAATAAACAGTTACTTTGTTCTTCTCTATGCTCCATAGCAAATCACTGATAGGTTTTCCCAGTGCTCTTATAAATGCTACAAATATTAAACTGTATCTGTCCTACGTAGAAAAAATTAAAATTAGGAAGTTGCTGGAAAAACTATTCAGAGGAATTCTTATGGCATGTGGATTTAGATTGTGAAATTCCTGAGTTGTACCAAGTGTTGGTTATTGCCTGGCTGAGCACCGGGCTGCAGTAGAAGAGCGGCCTACAGGCAGCTGCACTTGCCGCCTGGCCAGTGTGGCCCAGAAGCTTCTGATGGCCGGGGACACGCAGGCCTCCTGAGGACGAGCATCCCGGCACGATTCTTCATCGCCCGTGCTCCTATGGGATGTTCCGGGCTCCGGTCTTCAGGGTTGGCATTATGTGCTGGAGCTGAAGCATCAGACCCAAATCTGAGGAGAGCAGCGGATTTTTAATGACGATACAAAGCAGTTTTGTCTTATGGAGTCGAAGAGCAGCTCATCTACCATGATGACTTGGATGTGCTCCTTTTCCATGGTTAAACTGGATGGCGTTTTCAGCACTTTTTTTTTTTTTGATGAATTCCTGTCTTGCATGGAGTGACATTAATTTCACCTGTGTAAAATAGAAGTAATTGGGTTCTTCTGTTTGACTTGTAGCTTTTGTAGCTTCGGCTTTTACTCCTGTTATATTGTCCTGTCTGGGGCTGTTATCTGATGAGGGATGCAAGAATTAATAATTGGATTTGTGAAATCAGGTCCTGAAGTCTTTTCTTTAGTCTCACAGGTATACATAAGACCAGACAAATGCAAAGGATTTATATTTGTTTAAATATTTGTTTATATTTGTTACATTTGTTTAGAAATGTATGATAATGGCCTTTCCTGTCTTTAAAGGGACAGGTTTTGGGAGTGTGGATTTTTTTATTTTTTTTAAGATAAAGACTAGGAAGAGATTCCTTTACCAGCATGTAAGAAAAATGTTCACTGCATGAGTGCTGAACACATTGTTCTAACAGTGGCTTATGATTTTGAGTAAAGTGACAAAGTGTATACTAAGCTGCTTTTATTCCTGATGGGAATAAATCTTGAAAAAGTTTGACCTATGTGAGGCACAGTGGGTTTTTGAGGTGCTCTCAGTGATTGCATAGTTCTTAGTCAGCTTGCTTCTGTACAAAGTCAACAATGCCAGAATTTAATGTAGTGTGTTTTATCTGATTTTAGGCTGGTACAGAGGTGTTTCCATTAAGAAGCCCAATGTAAAGGTAAGTGTGAATAATTTTTTTTAATTCTGTGGGAGACTATCTCTACTTTGCTGTTGCAACCCTGTAAACTCTTAGTTTTCCCTACCCTCAGGATTTTACTTTCACTTTCTTCATGTGGTAGGATTGGATCTATTTTCTAAATAGAGAGAACAGTATTTGTCACCCCAAAAACTCAATCTCATCCAGTTTGACCCTCTCCACCTTACTCCTCCAAGAAAACCATAGAAGGGTGATCTTGCACTGCTTAATTCAGGATTTTTAAAGAACATATTTAATAATTTGCATTATTATTCTAAGACAATTTTGGAAAAAAGTCTGAAAGTGTGTTTCAGATTTTTACAGTTTAACCACTGCATTTGGTTATTTTCCAGTGATACCCCTGTTTTGCTCTTGGAAAACTTTTTTGACTGTTCTGGTATGAGTGCATGTATATTTCTGTAAATGTATATATCCAAACGTGTAAATAGTTTCTCTGATGTAAGCATCACTTCATTGTCTTTTGGTATAAATATAGCTTGTATTTAAAAAAGAAAAGCGTGTCAGATTCCTCATGCGTAACAATCACTTTTTTTCCTGACATTAGCAGTATTATGTTTGCAGAAGCGTAATCCTCTATTAATGGAACAGCCTATACTTATTGTGTGTGCATTGGTACTTCTTACACTCAAGTATATGTTCAGTTTTGATAGGAGAGCCCTTCAAACCTTCCTTGGTTTCTTAGGTAACCAGCACAGGATCACAGATACAGACAGTATGTATTGGAAGTGAACCAAACAAGAAACTGAAGTAGCATTTCTTCCTTTTCCAGACATGCGTATGGCTCAAAGCATGAACATTTAATTTTTTCCTGATGAAGCCATTCCTGTTAGATTCATCTTTTTTCCTGCAATTTCAGTCTCGCCTATGAAAATGAAAGAATTTTTCTTAGCATTTTGAATAAGCTTTACTTAGTATTCCTTTCAAAACCCTCACCATCCTGAAATTTTTTCTTCCTAAGTTATACAGTTTTAAAGCCCTAAAAATTTAAAGCTCACACTTGATTGCTGAAACTGTCTGCTGTTTATCACATGAAGATTAACAATGCTGATCTTGTATTCCCCGCTGAATTGCCGATTTACCATTCTTACAGACTGACTGAGGTTGCTCTGGGTGTTTGGGGCATCTTTGTTACAGAGACAATGGAATGCAATGAAAATTTTGGTTAAATTACCTCTTCTCCATGTCTCATCTCTCAAGAACTGAATGGCACAGGCAAGGTTAGAATCCAGCTGTCGTGGGAACAGCAAAAGGCAAATACCCAGAGCTGTCCTGGATGTCTTTGTGGGAAAGAGAGAGGAAAAAGGATAGCCTTAGGGTATGCAAATAATACAATACTTCTTTCCTCAGTGAAAGATTGGTATGGGGACTAGACACAAATTGGATGGTGGGCTTTTTGTTTTGTTTCTTAAGCCTATGTCCTTGTCATTTAAGGTGATGCAGCGTGCTGGTGGTTAGGCCTGGTCTGGAATCATGCTGATGCCATGCTATGAAAGGCACAACAGGCACATTGCTAGCTGCCCTGGCTAGCTTACATCTCCCCAGTGAATGTCTCTGATAGTTACTTCTGTTACTTATTCCTTTCTGCTAATGGCAAGCTGCTTATTTCTCAGAACTCTTCCTACTTGTCACACCTTTTGCCGCTTGCTCATCACCCGTTAGCGGATTATTGGGCTCACACAGTTTCTGCAGCAGGAAGAAAATTTTGTAAACGTAGATCTTTTCTTTTATCTCGATCTTGTCCATTCCAAGGTAGCTGTGTAGAGTTAGAATGAGACCTTTTCATTTGGTCATAGTTGGCTTACCCGTTCTTTTTATACCAGAGCATATTTCCTATAGAACAGTGTTTCTGAACACTTCAGGAGCTTTTGGGAATGAAAAGTGTTTGGCGTAAGTCCTTTTGTATGTTATTTTTATTGAATAGACTTGCAAAACTTCTGAAGAAACTGATCTTTTCAAGTTGGAGGTTTGATTCAGTGTGCCATGTTGTCTTAAGATGGTTTAAAATGATTGTGTCCAATTTGAATGTTGACTTTTGACTGTGGCATTGTCCTTGACACGGTAATGAATGGCTTTTAATATGGTATATTGACAATTATATATTGTACATAGAATATAAATTCTAAAAACTGCAAGTGTACTTTTCTAACTTACAGGCTTTTCTCTCTTGCAGGGGATTTTTCCTGCAAACTATATTCACTTGAAAAAGGCAATCGTCAGTAACAGAGGGTGAGCGTTTTTCCTTCTTCTTAAGAAACTAGTGTTTCTTGTTTAGAAGGGAATCTAAGTAGTAGTTATTAAAATTTATAGAGTGGTTTTAGTTCATTGTAGTTTTTGTGTTTAAGGTTTGAAATTTAAATGTTATTCTGCAGAGCTCTGTTACAAAGTAAGTGGTTTTCTTGTTGTTTTTTAATGTAGCAAGAACCAGTTCTGTTATTTACTCCTGTTCACTTTTGCTCAGAAAATCATGACTTCAGAGGTATCATCTGAAATGCACACATTTTAAAGAATTCTACTTATATTTTTCATTTCTTGTTGCTCCTCATTGGCAGAATTCTATATTTTATTCTGTTTGTTATGGAGGCAATGGCATGTAGGCAGCAGATCTCATTTCTGAACAGATTTTCACCAAAATATAGCTGACAAGGTAACTGTGTTACTTTGAAACTTCAAAACCATCCAACCCCTACACCTCACCCCAAAGAATGACTGAAGTACGCTCTGCTGAAAATCTTTTACCTTCACTGTAGCAGACAGGCTTTTTAGACATAGGTTTAATTTAGTTAATGTGAATAGCAATCCTGATGGCAACATAATGTTAGATTACTCTATGTAGCCTTTATAACCTGCAGAGTTTCCCGAGATTAACCGAGTATCCTGAAATCAATATCCTGCATGTTTATGGCTGCTCTTACCTTCATTTTCTAGATTAGCATTATGGTGGGGAGATTTAGAAGTGCAGCATTTCAGGCAGATGAAATATGGAAGATAAAAAGTATTAAATGGCATTTAGTGAAGTGTCGGTAGAAAAATGTGTGACTTCTGAGTCTTGAATTCTATGATTATTCTCAAATGGACTGAGTGAAGTTTGTAAGGACAGCTATAGTACTGATGCTTCATTTGGGGTGTAATAAAATATATCTTCTGTGTAGAATGGATGCTCCTGGTACTTTCCTTAGGGGGGAAGAATAGCTTCCTGCAATTTATTAGTACTTGACATTAGTTCAGAATTTGTAAAGGGCAACCAGTTCAGGATATTTGGATACTTATTAGGACAATTAATGTAATTTTTTAAAAATAAGCATCTAAGATTGGTATACCAGTTGATATAACAGAACATAATACAATTCCAAATCAGAGATCATGGTCATTATCATGTTTTGGTAAAAGATATTCTGTCCCTGTATTTAAGAATATATTCAAAGTGCCTTTATAAACACTTGTCAAATAATAAAGTATGGTATATAATGTTCCTATATTTAAGTCATAAACCCAATGTAATGTCATTAATATGTAGGTATAATATAGAGGAAGGTATAGTTATGGGAATGCAAAGCATTTTATTTAAATGGTTAAGTGTAGTCCTGATACATATTCTTTTTAAATCCAGCCATGCTATTGAAGGCTAAGCTTCCAAAATGGTTTATTTTTCACTGATGCCAAAAGTTTGTAAATCCATTTGCTGAAATAATCTTTAGAAGAACATTTTTCTTTGGTTTTGCTATTTTTTTCCCCATATTAGCTGAAGTATATTGTGTGATTCCTTTAATCCTTTAGTTTTCTATGGTTTCTTAAAGGAATGCTGAACTATTTTGAATCCCCTCCCTGTAATGGCATTTTCAAAGATCTGAATTTCCATCTAGAAGTGGTTGTGGCATCCTTTTTAATGTTAATATCAAGCAAGCTTTTGATGGTGTATACTAAATGCAGAATCTTTATTTAACCATTGAAATGATCTTTGAATATGAGCTAAAGACTAAGTATTGGGCTTTTCATCATGTTCTTAGTGTCATGCTTCAGATCACAAGTATCTTCTGTGGAGATGTTAAAACATGAATTGAGATTTCCTAGTCTTTCACTGTGGCCAAATTTGAAGAATAAAAGAGTGCAGTAGTAGAATAGGGCACAATCTCAGATGCCAAGTGTCTGTCAGTGTTTCGGTAGGAATGGTAAGGTCATTGGCATAATAGAAAAAATTCTGTCTTACTGTCCTGGTACATATGAATTTGGACGTTCCAGTCCAAGCTCGAATGAGTTGAATGCATATCTAATATGGCCATGCCAGGTTTTTAAGATAGTGATGTTTCTAATGTATGTATATTTTGGATCTTAACATAAGATTTACTTACGTCGTTGATGTGAATTTGTGTTTTTAGTAGCTTGGAAATGAAAGAATTGGCGCTCTTGCTTGATAATTTTTCTACTCCAAGAATACCTAGAGTACGCATACAATGTCTTAACTTAGAATCACAGATTCACCTAGGTTGTAAAAGACCTTCAAGATCACCAAGTCCAACCATCAACCTGACCTACCGAGTCCCATCGCTAAAGTATGCCCCTTAGTGCCATATCCACACGTCTCTTAAATCCCTTCAGGGCTGGGGACTCCACTGCCCTGGGCAGCCCATTCCAATGCTTGACTGCCCTTTCTGTGAATAAATTCTTCCTCATATCCAGTCTAAATCTCCCCTGGCACAACTTGATACTGTTGGCTTTATATTCCTCCCCCGGCATTGCTTGTTAGTTTTGGTCTCAGCTAACGAGGCACAACTATTACTAGTAAAATTTTTCAGAAGGGAAATACTATCATTATATTTTTTAATGATGAACTGTGTTCTCAAAAAAAAAAAAAA
>VXAA01003461.1:465910-490503 GCA_013399115.1 Anseranas semipalmata
AAAAAAAAAAAATCCCCAACCTTTCAGCATTCATTACATCTTATTGTTCTCTTATTTATTTGTCAGCATTCATTTAACTCTGCACAGGGGATAGAACAAGTAGTCTAAACTGGTTGTGGAACGGGGAGTTTATAGCTTCCCTTCTGAAGAATTTCAAAATAGCTGTGTGCACAGCTCTACTGCTGAAGGGAGAGGGCTGTGTGTCCTTCACCTGTGTTGTTGGATGTGCTGCGGAGACTCTCTCACTTGACATAACTTGTCCCAAAACACCCTCTTGAAACAGTGTTTTTCAGTGGCACTATGCTAGGACCTATGGAAAATTGTTCCAACAGGGTGTGTGCTAATTTTCATTTTTAATGCTTCCTCTCTTTTAAAAATTGCTGAAAGATCAGAAGCTTGAAATAGACCTTATTTTTACAGTGTCTGACATTTTTCTATAATATCATTCAACATAGAGGGCAAGTCAAGGCCCTTGTGTCTTAGATAGTATAATGTATTACAATACATACATCGTACTAAGATGCAGGAACGTGATAACTAATGAAAGAAGAGAGCACTATGCTTCTCCTTTAACTGGTAAGGAAGACCTTGACCACAAAGGGACAAGTTCTATTCTTTTGATTAGAAGATGACCTGCTCGGGTTTCCTCTCCAACATTGAAAAGCCTTCTGGACAGGAAAGGTTCAAACGTGGTGGATCTTTGGGGTAGTTAATGATATTAGCCAACATATTAATTGGAGGGGGAAAAAAGGGTCGGACTGGCTTAGACAGAAGGAACGCAAACCCCATTTACAGACAAAGTAATTTAACATGCTATAATCATGGAAAGTATTTTCATTGACCTCAATTAGAATGATTTAAATATTGAACATATAACTAGAAAATGCTTCACATAGGCAGATTCTTGTGGAACGTAATGGAAGAACAAGTTGATATGACGCTGGAGTTGCTTCAGTGTTACAACAGACAAAACGTTACTCTTAAAATATTTTCCTTTATGTTGAGAGATCAAAAAAAAAATCAAGTTTTAGCATTTTTACAAATTACTGTGCTGATATTTATTTCTTTTTATACCCTTTCCAGGGTACCTTTCCTAATATTTTCCCCTCTTCTTGTCTAGGCAATATGAAACAGTCGTTCCACTTGAAGATTCTGTTGTGACTGAAGTCACAGCAACACTACAGGAATGGGCTGTGCTTTGGAAACAGCTGTATGTGGTAAGAACAGTACCCTTCTCATTGTACGTTATTTCTCAAGTATCTCGGACAAGAGACATGTTGCATGCATTCCAGTCCGCTAGGAAAAAATCAAAATAAGAATTGTTAGATTTATTTCGTCTAGTGGGGGGAGTAGCTAACTGTGGAATCACTTATCATGGGCTACACTGGAAACTTCAGCATTTTTTACAATTTTGCCTTCAGATCTGAAAACTTCATAGTTTAAGAAATAGATTTTAAGGTGTTCTTAAATAGGCAAGAAATAGTACATGTGTTAAGTAACATAAAATGAAAGATTTCCGAGTCCCTTCAAAGAATTACTCAGTGCAGTCTGTATTTGTTTTACTGTCTGGGGTTTGAAAGAGGAAGAACTCAAACAGAAGACTTTCCATAGTATTGTTCCTTCTTCCATTAAAAATAAACACTCAAGTTTTATATTAATCTATTTTTATATAATTTTCATTTGCTGCTACATAATGTCACCTACCTCTGCTTTCATTTTTATTCCTATCATACTAGTTTTTAATGGCCAAATCTTATGGAACAGCAAATAAGAAAATTGCATATTTAAAAGTATTTGTTTCCAGTTTTATTTCATTTATTATTTATAGCTTTTTTTTTTTGTAGTAACTATAAGCAATAACTGTAGGATTAGGGTCAAAACTGTAGGTGATACAGGCATAAATTTCCTTTCTTTCCTTACCTTAGAGAAATACCTCTCTGTAGAGCTGCATCAGCTTAGCTTCCTCATCGAAACCTGAAGTGCCAGTAGTTAGCTATCTAGGAAATACAACCTGAGAAGATCAATTAAATGAGTCTAGTGTATCTATAACACAACAAGCCATGTTCCTTACTCCCTTCAAAAAGCAATTAAGTCTATTATGAAATTAGCTTTCCTTTTGTTACTCCCACTTCTGTGATGGTACACGGTATAAACAATCTTTTTAGTACCACTGTTACACCTAGTACTCTTTGTTTCTTCCATTCCAAGTACTTACCTCTCTGGTGTATGTGAATAAAGTGATCTTTTCTGTTTTCTTCCTGTGAGATGGTTTTTTTTCCTCTCCTCAGTGTCTTATAAAGAAGACAACAGTAGTACTGACAATAGTATTGAATTTGAGAAAGGGGAATCATTTTACTTACAAATGAGTTAAGCTTCCTTTCTACTAATGTATTTCTTCTTGATTGTTAAAACTAATTCTTTGAGGGGCAAGAGAGAGAAAACTCTAGCTATAAACTTTCACTTAATGATTTTATTTCTGGGACTGCCTTATATTCTAGCTCATTATACTGTTATTGCACGCAACATTATTGTATTCTTAAATAAAAGGGGAGGGAATTTACTGTTTTTGTGTAACTTCGGAAGCAGGCATCTGTTTCAAAACAAATCGGCAAAGCTTCAGAGTGGGGAAAAAAAATTCTATGATTTCATGGGGAAAAACAAGCAAAAAAAACCTGTTTTCTAATACAGAAATAATTACGGAATCGTTTAGGTTGGAAGGGATCTTGAGATCATCCAGTCCAACTGCCTGTTCAAGTAAAGTCAGGTAGAGCAGGTTGCCCAAGACTGGGTCCAGTCAGATTTTGTGATCTTTGGGAATGGAGACTCAGCTTCTCTAGGCAAAGTTGCCAGTGTTTGACCACCTTCACGGGACAAAAAAAAAAAAAATTCTACACTGTGGATGTAGCACTATAGCTCTTTTGGCATGAAAGAAGAATCTACACTGTTGTTAGGTGGGTAACAGAAATTTGTCCCATTCACAAGCTATCAGCCTGAAGCCTGAGGAAGTATAGAGGGGTGCACAAATGGATGTGGCAGAGCTGGGATTAGGATTTTGTAATTGGTATTCAGGTTAGAAGCTGTACTGGAAGGTCGCATCTTAAAATGTGTTAAGAGACTAAACAGAAATGCTTGCTTGCTTGTTGGGTCAGCACCAGCAGAAATTTTTATTAATCCCAAACTGTAATATGAATCATCTCAGAAGTCTAATTAATGTTATTCATCATGCCACTGTGCCTAGTCAGCTTTGTAGAAAGTTCCGTACTGTAAAGTTAAAATGCTGGCTGTTACTGCAGATGTTCTCAGTAGGTCAGTACCTATAAATGGTAGCAGTAGGCACTTCTATAGTACAGTACGTAATAGACAACTGCCAAACAAAATGTACAGCATTTCTTAATATCTCTGAATAGACTGACGAGTTCATCTCATGCTTTTTGGCAAACTTCTTACTTGGATTATGGTTTGAAAGACCAAGTTTGTTTCAGTTAAAAGTTCCAAGAACCTGCTTTTAGTAATATAGTTGGGAAGTATTGAAAGGTTTCGATGTGCCTCTCAATTAAACAACACGCACTGGAATGTGATATCTAGGAAGCCTGGAGCAATTGAAACACTGCCTGAAGAGGTGTGCTGTGTTTTTCCAAGACAAAATAACTCAACTGGAAGAAATTGGAGAGAAGAGAAGAATACTAAGAAATGGGAGGGCAAAGCAAAGCTCAGGTTTGAGACATAGGTCACATAAAATGTTAGAAGTCTTCCTCAGTTCTTTGTCACCATGGAGAGTTCATGCTATTACCAGGAAGAAACTCAGAGTGGGGAAGCTCGAATAGCTTTGAGTTATAAGAGTCATGTGGTACTTTTAGTTTGTAGGTCTATGTATTGGAAAGATGAGCCTCAGTTCACTGTACTGCACAGCATTGTGATATTCTCATAATTTTTGCAATCAACTTGAAAGTAAAGTAATAGTGTTAATAGAACTAGAAGCTGACACTGTGGAGAAAAAGGCATTTGTAGGCAATGAGTTCTCAAAGGAAAGGCTGTGCTTAAAATGAATATGAAATAGGAAGTTGTAGGATGTTCTTTGCTTTACTGTATGTCATGTTACAGTATCAGCATCCAACTACTTAGAAACCTCTCTTTTTAAATGCTAACAGAGCAATAAGATCTCTGAAAATGCAGGAGGTTTCTCTCAAACTGGAACGGGATAGGGATACAAATAATACCAATATGAAAACCGTGAGAAACTTTATTCAAGGTTTTTGTTACTTATATGAAGTGTTTTTTGTAGCAGTAATGATAACCAAGTTAAAAATTGTATGCCCATCCAAAAATCACTTTTATTTGTTGCTGAGTAATCTGTAATAGAATTCAAATGTTTAATATTTCTAAAGAAGTAAAGGCTTTTATATTTCTGGGATAAAAAAGCACATTTTTTTTCTATTTGAATAGGTAGTCTGTGTGCAGATAAATGTCGTGTCATGGTACAGGAAAATAAAATAAAGCGATTTTGATCTGCCTGTATGCAGGCTTCGACGATGAGGACAGAAGCAGAAAGCTTTAACTACTTTCTGTCAAAAAAAAAGGTCACCATTCTATTTAACCTACTTAATGTGGATTTTCCTACTTTCACTGTCATTGTGTGAAATTTTTGGGAGGAAGTTCACAGGAACTGATGGTTTAAAATACGTAGCACTGTAGACTGAGTTGGTCATAATATGGGTAGAGTTTCTGATAGCCATAGCTGGCCAGATGTGTGTACATACATGGGAGCTTATTCATGCATGTATGTATGTGTGTGTATTGTCACTCAGTGTATGATCTTGTATTTTCATCTTGCGTTATTCTTTTGCCTGGCTCAAATGTTCTTTAAGATTAATTTGGGCAAGATACCCATTTCATTTTGTGGGAAGCCTAAGAAATTTCTTAGGTTCTACTAAGAGAAAGTTCTACTTATCCTTTCTTAGTATTACAAAGGCTTATGAAGAAAAGATGCCAGAAATTCCCTTCTTGATACTGCACTTAATATGGAGTGGGAGAGGAAAGAAAAATATAATTATTATTGGTACCGCTATGGGAAGCTGAGCTTGTTCTTGTGACTGCTCCAGACAAGGAAGACAGGGCAGAAAAACAAGAACTAACCTTTAGGAGAGGCTTCTGCAAGCACAGAGGTGGATAGAGATGCAAAATTGCATTTATGGTGAAATGTGTGTGTAGCTGTCGTGTAGTTGCCCAGACCAGCACATGACTTCTGTAGAGGCAGAAGAATAATACCAATAAGGTGGATAACTTTCTCTTACCCTGTAGGTGTTGATAAGATTTGTTATTTTTGTACGACTTCTAAATAAAGGATCTGCAAGTTCTCTGTCAGCTTTAGTTAATTAGGTCAAACAAGACTCCTGTGAGTTGTTAAGTCAGCTAAAGAGATTACTGAAACTCACAGCTGGAGCATAGTAGCTATTTTAACAGTAAAAAAAAATTCCTCAGAGTTTAAGATCTGATGTGGGGACTATTTCTGTTGAAATCGCAGATGACTGTAGAGAGACCAAATGTAACTGCCTAATTTAGAATTTGGTCACATCAATAAATGTAATTCCCTACTTTTATGGAGAGGAGGAGCAGGGGGAAGAGTGTGGAATGACTTCTGGTTTAGTTTTAGGAATAGGACCTAATGCCATTGGGAATAGATGGAGGCTTTTGTTTTTTTCTTTTTTGCCAGCTGAGTCTGAAACACAATTTCTGTTGGCTCCTTTTAAATCTTCTGATGTTCCTGTCTAGTAAAAGAGTGGGTAAAAAGACTTGGTGCAATTGAAGCTGATCCGGGCGTTTTAAGGTGGCCTTGGCTACTGTATAGGAGCATTAGTTCAAAACTCTTCTTTGAAAACAAATGTCCTTCACTGAATCACTAGTGTAGTTTAACTTGTATTGAAATATTTTGAGACATTTTTAAATAGTGAGGTGGTTTTTACTTCAAATCTGATAAAATCATGGAAGTGCCAATGCCATTTCCTACAATGTAGACCAAAAAACATGTGGTATGATCTAAAACAGACATGTGGTGTCTGAATTATACTTTTAGAAGGTCTCCCTTGAAGGTATAGGATGGAAAGGTAACGCTAAGCAGAACTATGTTCATGCACATAGTTCTGTGCAAACAAACTACTGGAAAGGTAGAGTATTTGTTCTTTGAGACGTATGTACAGAGAAGGTCTTGCATGTATGTATGTGGTCTCCTTTCCTTTTTCTGAGTCATTTTCAAGGTTACCTGCAGATAGGAAGATCCTGTAGTGTGACTGTTAAAGCAATGTGAAAGAGACATCTAGAAGGTCTTAAGAGCTTGCCTGGCCCAGGTTGATGCTAACAGACTCAGTCATCACTTCATTATCACTAGTCCTATGTTGTGATATTCAGCAGCATTATGGAAGTATTTTTATATCTTTCCATGGTTACAGTGAAGGATGGATCTTCATGGAGTTGCCAGGAACTTGGATGTGAGTTTGAGTCACAGCTGATAGTCTTAAGTGCTGCACCAAACACAAAGGAAATGAAGAATAATTATTTCCACTTTCAGTAGCATAGCCTTCTTCAGTTTCTCAAAGGGAACAGTGCACTGAGAAAACATCTGATTGCTTAGCAACCTAATCAAAGGCTTTTATCTGATTTGTCATTTGATTACTGGAAAATACTTGAACATTTTTCTTGATTGGGTTGTGAAGGGTATGTGCAGAATGATTTGGAGCATGATGAACACTTCAGTGCTGCATGTGTAAGGTGGGTATTTTTATCATTTGTTATGTTTGGTCATGGAAGTGGAAGCTGGAGATAAAGAAGTGTCAGTGTGTTTTATGTCACTGTTTCTACTCATTATCTTAAGTGGCTAGAAGTTTTTGTACCCAAAATCATAGGCTTTTATGCTGCTTAGATACGCAGTCTTTGGAAAGTTGGGTGAAGTCCTTCTCATGCTGCTTCTTCAATCGAGAACTGCGTTTACTTAAATTTATTATGAATGTTTGTTGGTTGTTTTTTTTTTTTTTTGAGGTCTTTAGTGAATGTCATGAATTCTACATGTCTTCTTTGGAACAGTCCTCACATAGAATCTACACTTACTGTTTATTAGGTCACTGCCATAAAATGCAGTCAGCTTCAGTACATGTCCCCTTCAGCTAACTTGCTGAAGCCCAATTTAAGTGCTTCATATTTTAAGATTATAAAGGATTCCCATAGTTACTAGAAAATCCAAACAGGAATTTGAGGGTTTCTTCATCAGTGAATGGAGAGGCTTATCTGGATTGTTCCCAATATGATTTTATGACAGAAATTGCATTTGAAACAGAGGGAGTTGCAAGTGGGGCTTCCAAAGATGTGTTTTGAAGAAATGTGGCAGTTTTGTTTTTGTTTCGTTTTTAAAGAACAGAAAATGAGAGAAGGGGGAAAACATGGGTAGAGGAAACTAGCAATCTGGCTATTTTGAGTGAGCAAGCGAGCTTAGAAGGAAAAAAGACTGATCATCCCTACTGGGTATTTATTGGAACTAAAAAGACAGTTTGTTGGATTCCATTTTACAGAAGACAGATTTTCTTTTATTTTAATAGAAAAACAAAGAACATCTATCCTTTTGGCAGCCTGTATGGCACTGGTGTCCACGTGGTATCAAGAAGCATCTTTCACTCTTACCCTGATTTATGTTACTTTCTGTTGTTTCTGTCCTTAAGACTTAGAGAGGAAAAGGTAACTAATATGTAATAGTTGTAATTATCAATAGTTATTATTTTAATATTTTATATTAAAAACATACGTATGTTTTCTAAGGGGAGTGGATAACAAAGTTTAATGGGTGGGAGGTGTAGAAAATCAGGATTATGAGAATTGGTGCACGCACAGTCCTACTAAAAACCTCGTGGCTGCAGTAACAGAACACTGTTGCTGCAGCAGTGAACACCTAGTGCTTGGCGTGCCAGGTTTGATTGCTCTCTGCACTGTTGCATTTGGCTGGGTAATTACTGATTGTGTCCTCCTAAACAAACAGGAGAAAAATGCGTCTTAATTTAAAAACTCAGTGGTAAGTTTGGCAAATGGCTAGATACTAGTTTTTATGTAAGGTACTAAGGTGAAATTAAAACATTTAATATAATTATTAAAGACTTTTTCCTTCTCTCTTCAACTTCTAGCCCCATGACTGTGGATATACTGTAGAGATAATGGGTAAATAAAAACTATTTTCAAAGTGTAAGTAGGCTTCCAAAGGCAAGCATTCAAGAACCAGGGGAATGCCTCTGTTCTCAGTTTAGCCTGCTTTTTCTTTAAGATGTATGGTAAGGCCTTTAATTTTGTGGTCACTCACCATATGGTATGTGGTAATGAGGCTGCAACCCCCCTTCTTTCCTCACATGCTACAGCTGTTCTCCGGTGAATAGGGAGTGTGACAAAGACTTCCAGAAAGAGGGAGAGTCACTTTTAAAATGAAGAAAATGTAGTGCTCCCTCAGGGAGGGCTGTGACCATCTTCCACGAAGGTATTATAGGAGCTATCACAAGCTAGTCACACAGAATTAGTGGATACTTTTATGCTTAAATCTCTCTGTAAAACCAAGATGATATCTCTAGTCTTGCATGCATTTTGACAACTGTTGTAGGTTTGAAGCACTTGGATGCTGAATGTTATGTAGAATTCATTAGGAAGGGGGAATGTCTGCCTTCACGGTAAGGTTTGAATAGTTTGTAGTAAGCTAAGCACTAGGAACCATACATTGAGCCACAGAGGATAAAGAAAATCTGAACGGCTGTTCATTAATTGGTCAAAATAAAGAGGGGTTCTGCATGTGGTCATGCAATTAAAAAGCTGTTGTAAAGCATACATGCAGGAGTGGGGGCTAATTTCAGTTATTGTTTCTCCTCATTTTCTTGAGAGCTTGACTTTCTCCTTGGGTGATTTTCTTATAACTTCTGTTTTTGTGAATGATGGAATGAAAAAATGGGAAGAAATACCTTCGGAAACCAAACTTACACTTGCATACTTCTTTAAATTGGTTGTCTTAGTTTTGGGCTAGCAGTGATTCATGGCCATTGGAGAAATGAGTTCTCCTTTCAGAAACTCTTCTGCCTGTTTCGTGTACTCTTTTTTTCGAATTTAGGAGGAGAGCCTTGCCCTAGCTGATTGTTCATAGATACAGCTTTGATTTTAGTCATAAATATTGACTAAATATTAGGAAAAAACTGATTGCCACGTTTGATTTCAGTTTTTAGCTGCTATCGCTGTTCTTTACAGTAAGAGCAACGATTCTTTATGACTGTGCATTTACCCATGAAAAGAAAAATCCATCAGATGATATGAAAAGTTCATTCCAGAAATAAATGAATTTAGGGCACCTTTATAACTTAGGAAGCAAATACCCGTTTCTTTTCAGTGTCAGTACCCACTGTTGCTAATACCTCCAGAGCCAATGTGTTTAGATGAGATACAATGCACATTACAGAAAAATTGTTGATGAAAGAATGGAAGCATAAATCAAGTGTAGGATTATATAATTTTCTGATAATACCCAGAGATATAAGCATGTCTCTTCGTATTGGTGGCTTCCAGTCGATGTGGCCTCTAGTCCTTCAGCACACAAACGTGTATTGCTGCTAATAGATCTGAAGGGCACGGCAGTGCTAAGGGGACGGGAGCGCTGCTCGGCCAAGCGCTGCCTCTCGCATCTGTGCAGCTGAGGGTGGCTCGTGGGGCGTGGTGCAAGCAGTGCAGGGACGCAGTAAATTTAGGAACCCCTGTTCTGGGAGGGAGGGGGAAGTAATAGCTCTGGCTCCAAAGAATTTTTTTTTTTCCCGAAGTGGTATCTAAAGTCCCCTCTTTTGCTCAAACTCCTACCCTCAGCAGTGAAGACTGCATGCATGTGTGACTTCCCACAAGGTTTTCTAGGGCTAATATAGCTCCATTATTTCTCTTTCCACTCTGCTTTGCTGAGCTGTGTGTGAATTTCGCAGTGTCCCTAAACTGAAAGCACATCTCATACATTTGGAAGACACTGAGTCCCAAGTTCTTTGTCTGAGGCTTTTTTTCAGTAAAATGTCAGTAGTCTGAATTCAAAGACCTTTACAGAGCAGGAGGGGGTAATGGTATCTTTTATATTCTTTGCCATTCCACAGTTAACTGTTTAATCTAAATTAAGATCACAAATCGCAGTTGATGGGGCAGACTTCAGTTCACATGGTTATTCTTTCAGGTATGTCTGTTAAAGAATTTCTCGAGTCGGCGGGTAACACTAGGCTTGCTTTTATTCGTAACAACTCAGAGTTGGGCCACCACCTCAGTGTGTGACCACTAATAAGACTCAACTTACAGGTTATATAGTTTTCACTAACAATTATGTCATTTCCAAAGTCCACCGTAAGCTTCCACCGTGTTCCCAATTCTTCAATCAGTTCATCAGCAAAAAAAAGTTCTTTATTTTCCCATCCTCAGCAAGTTCTTCTCATTCTGTTTTCAGTGGTCCACTAATCAGTTTGTTTTCGTATCTTCTTTTCTTTTCTTCTCAGTATCTTGACCTGGTGTTTTCCCAGTTTCTTTAGAAGTTAGCCTTTGTGTTTGTTTATACATACCTCAATTCTGATCTGTTTACCTATGTCTATACCAGTCAACAAAGGTATTAAGATCAGTACTCAATCTCTATGTCCTATCATAGTTACTTATTTATACTGATTCATCTGGCTGGTGATTAACTCAACCATGGATGAGACTGTACAAGGGATGAAGTGAGCAGTACTCACATGATCCAAGAGATTGTTATGCTCTTGTACACACCTGGTATAACAATATTGAATACATTCATTTATCTATTCTTAGCTTATTTTAATATTGTCTCTATAGATTGGCTTATTTCTTAACATGTCCTTAGAGGTGAGGGAGAATTTGTGAATGCTTGCTTTATAGTCTGTGCAAGAGCAGGCATTCAGAAATGAAGCTGAGACTGCATCCTTTCAGGAGGAAAGGGAAGGGAGACTGCAATTTAGTACCTCTCTGGACCTTTCGAGCTGAGGTGAGCTGGCACTGCTGCTGAAAGAGGCAGTTTGTCTCCTTCTGGTCCCCTCCTGCCCGCTCTGCTCCCTGCTCCCACCCTATGCTTTCTGGCAGCAGCGGCATTTCTGCAGCCAGTGAGCAGGCTGACGACTGCGCCGTCCAGCGCCGCAGTTAGCAGCGATAAGGGGAAGTTCGAGTTTCTATTTAGTTTAACCTGGTGGTTATTAGAATGGCTACATGGATGGTAATCGGAGATACAGGTTTATAGTTGATAAATTACTGCAAGTCTTTCTTTGATTTAAGAGTAATACTTGCAGGTTTCTTTTGTGGATTAGCTTAAGCTCAGTTTATTGTGTACAGGTGCACATATTGCCTGTGTTTTCTAATACAACAGTTAAAATCCTAGTAGTGGTCCTCATGCTATTACTTTTCGATAGCTTCTCAACTGATAGCATTTAATATTGGCTTTTCAGTCAAGGTAGGCCAATAATGGGTTGAAGGCCATCATTTTATTTTAGGAATTCATCTGTATCTCCTCCTTCATTTTTCCCGATTATCCTCAGAACTTGAGGTAATAGTTAAGTCATCTTGTTTTATATATGACCTGGTAATCTTATCCATAGTCCATGTAATCTTAGCCATAGTGCATACTGATGAAATAATGGGCTATCATTTTTAAGGAATAAGGTAGTAACATTTTTGGTCTCAGAATTTTTGTCTTGACCTGAATAACTCAAGTTGAATTTGAAGTGCACAGGGTTAGTTAACTTCCACAGTGAGATAAACTTCTGCGGCTTCTCTGCAGATGAGAATTCTGCTTAGTGAGTATGTAGTGATTTTAAGTGGTTTTACTAATACTGTCAAATGGACTTGTTGTTTTCTCATCAGAAGGACATGCTTTAAAACCTTCTGTTTAGACATGAATTAATGAATTTCTAAAATGTAGCGTAGAACACTTGCTCATATGCTAAAAGAAAGTTAACTTATTTTCTGGAAAAACTAGGAAAGAACACCAGCAGAGGTTTCTTTTTAATGTTGTCTTCTGTGTGTATTTAGTAAGGAAAAAAGCTGGAGGGAAAAAAAAAACAGGTGTATTGACAGGGTTTTGTGAATGTGTTGATACAGTTAATCAAGTTAATTTACTAGAAATAAAAACATTAATTATGGTATGTGTGGTAAGAATGGAAGAGAGGGGAGAAGAAAATAAAATCTTAACCACTGGATTTTTGTAATGGCAGATAACTGCCAAGGTATTCTGTATAAATATTAGTAGCATCTTTATTTCACTTAAAAGTAATTGCTGACAAACTTTTGATCTTGGACCTTGTTGGTCTGTGTGCTGGATCCTTATGTAGACATAGTATATCTTTTAATATTTCTGAAATACAGTGAGGGGAAAAAAAAAAAAGACTGACCTTCTGGTTCAGGAGGTAGATATTACTGAAGCATACAGTTTTGTTTTGTTTTTTTAAGACATGAAACCCCATCAGCTTTCTCCTGCTCAGAAAGACCTGTACCGTGTGGCAGATCAGTTCTGAATTGGCACAGCACTGGGCTCTGAAGACCAACCCTTGGAACTCGTGATAAATGTTTAATTGACCTCAGATGTTAAAACAAGAACAAAAAATCACTAGGAATTGGGAAACTTTGATCTGTACTTTTATACAGTAAGCTCAGCTACTCTATTTCTTCTATTGTTTGTCTCTTGCCACATTCTTTCTCAGGCTCTCAATCTGGGCTTCTCATCAGCTCTTCGTCTCCCTTTCCCCCGTTCCCTATCAGTTACTTTCCCAGCCAGTCCCAGTCATGCATTTACTAGTCTTTGATGAAACTTTAATACGTTTTCTCCTATTACCTGAATTTTATTGGGTACTTCTTAATTTCCTAACTTACATTTCTGTTGTTTAATTGTAAGTCTAACAGTTATGGAAGGGAACAAGTAGAATAATTGTTGACTCTATGGGCTGCATGAAAAAAGGGGTGGCCAGCAGGGAGAGGGAGGTGATTGTCCCCCTCTGCTCTGCTCTGGTGAGACCCCACCTGGAATACTGCGTGCAGGCCTGGGGCCCCCAGCACAAGAAGGATGTGGAGCTCTTGGAACGGGTCCAGAGGAGGGCCACTAAGATGATCAGAGGGCTGGAGCACCTCTCCTATGAGGAAAGGTTGAGGGAACTGGGCTTGTTTAGCTTGGAGAAGAGAAGGCTCTGGGGAGACCTCATTGCGGCCTTCCAGTACTTGAAGGGAGCGTATAAACAGGAGGGGGAATGCCTGTTCACACACGTTGATAGTGACAGGACAAGGGGGAATGGTTTTAAACTAAGACGGGAGATTTAGGTTGGATATTAGGAGGAAGTTTTTCACTCAGAGGGTGGTGAGGCACTGGAACAGGTTGCCCAGAGAGGTTGTGGCTGCCCCATCCCTGGAGGCATTCGAGGCCAGGCTGGATGTGGCGCTGGGCAGCCTGCTCTAGTAGTTGGCAACCCTGCCCAGAGCAGGGGGGTGAAACCAGATGATCTTTAAGGTCTGGTTTTTCAACCCAGGCCAGTCTATGATTCTATGACTCATTTTTCCTGCAATTAAAAAAATTCCAGGAAGCAAAAAGTGATATACAGAACATTTTAGCATTTATTACTTTTATTACTTTAAGAGGAGCATAAAGATAGTGAAATGGGGATATTGCTTTGCCTCTCAAAAAAAAGAGAACATCACAATCAATCCAGTGCTAAGATACAAGCCAGAGGGAAGTTTTCTGTCAACTTTTGTCTGAGCTGGTGTTACAGAATATAAACAGAATGGCAGTTTGTTTTAGGGGAACTAGCAGCATCGCTGACAAGTTTGGAATCAAGAGGAAGATCTTAATAAATCAGTTAAGCTTTTTGTTGGGTTTGTGTCATAGTCTGAAGTAGCTGCAATGAGTTTGCTGTCTCAGATCTGACAATAATTGCAGGCATGTCAGCTCTCACTGTAATACTGTTGGCTGTCATCACATAGATCTACATTAGAAGAAGCGTTAGAAATGCAAGTATTCTAGACAGCATTTAAGAGTTATTCCATTACCAACATAGTAGTCTAGAAATAACATAGTTGTGATTTGATATATTTGATATTTCTATTGAAACCAATAGCATTGCAGTGCTGAAATACGGAATGCTTGTATTAAAATAGTTGCAGAAAGAGGAAGGACAGAAGTTGGGCACGTTTTCTTTTTAAAAAAAAAAATCTCCATGAAACAATCTGAAATGAGTATTTTCTGGTTGTTGTTTTTATTCTGGAAAAGCCATACCCTCTTCTAAGATACAGGTTTTTAATACCTTCGTTCTTCATTCTTCCTCTGTCCTCCATGTTCTTTATAAGGTAGATCTGGGAAATATATAACTGGGTAGCTCACAAGCATTACAGACACAAAAACCTAGAACTTTTGTGCACATGGACAATAAACTGAAACGTTTATACATTGTGTGTGACTTTTTGATGCAAATTATGGTACTATCTCAGTGTATTCTTACAAGATGATGCTATGTTTGATACTGTTGCTTTTTTGTTTGAGAGCATTATTGTGCATTGAAAAACTACTTCTGACAGAGTTCTCATTTTATTAGAGGAAATCAAAAAGCTATACTTACGAGTCATCTTTCTTTTGAGGTTCCCAAGTTGGGCTGGCCAGGGGCTTCGGATGGGTGTGCCTGGCCGTTTGGATACTCCAGGCAGTCCACTTGCCTTCTTTCTTCTGCCCCCTTGCCTCATAATGTTGAATTTCTTTACCAATTTTAACTCGGTTCAACAAAAATAGTATTTCTTGGGAAGGACTGGCTGTGTAGAGGGAAGAAATGTAACTTTATTGCTCCTGCCATAGGAAGGACTGCAGTGTGATTTCAGCCATATTGTGAAGCAGAAGGCGATTCAGACAGAAATGAACTATGAGAAACCAGGCTTCGTAATATACCATGCTTATTGCCCTTGTGCACACACTAGTGTCTGTGTGGCTGTGCACTGGGAATTGGGGAATTATCTGGCTGAATGCTAACCATCTTGAATTCTGTCGCTGTTTTTCTGGCAGATTAGGTTCTTGATGGGGTGGCCTGTGTGGCTGTACAAGCGCCAGTCACAGTCTGTGGAAAGGAGACAATAGGATCAGACAATCAGGCCTACTGCCAGTTGAGACTACTTGGTTTTCTTAGCAACATGTATTTCCGGTAAATTAAGCTCGCTTTACTGACACACTTAGTGTTACACTTTAGTGTAACAGATCAGGGGTTACTAATAAAAGGAGTTTTTATACTATTGGTAATGGTCTAATAGTCGATGTTGTTATATAGGTTATTGCAAATTCTTCTGTCGTGGAACTTGGCTATTGTTGTGCTTATTATTTCCATGACAGAGTTTTGTCTGAAAAATCAGGCAGAACCAGGCAAAGGGTAGTCTAATGGCTCATGGAGAGCTTTACTTTTGTGTTTCTTAAGTTTTACAAGCACAGAATCGTAGAATCATGCAGATTGGAACAAACTTCTGGGGGTTGCCAGTACAACCTGCTCTCAGAGCAGGTCCTATTAGAGCAGGTTGCTGAGAAACTTGTCCATTGGCCTTCTGAATATTTGTGGAGATGCCTCAACCTCTCTGGGCAGCAGCCTGTTCTAAGTTTAGACCACCCACAAGGAAAAATGTTTTCCTTTTATCTAGTTGGAATTTCCACTGTGTTGCCTTTATTCCTATTCTGGTGCACCTCTGAGAAGAATCGGGATCTGTTTTTCCTCAATCTTCCCATCAGGCAGTTGTAGTACTCCAGGTGTCTCATAAATGCTGAATAATTGGGAAGAATTGTCTTCCTTGACCTGCTGGTTACCCTCTTGCTAATACAACACAATACATATAATAATGTGGTTGGTCTCTGCTGCAAGGGCAGCATTGCTGGCTCCTGTTCAGCTTCTTCACCAGGATCACCAAGTTGTCTTCTGTACAGTTGCTCTCTATCTTTGTTGCATAAGGGTATTCCATCCAGACGATGAGAACTTTGCATTTGCCTGGGAAGAACTCTGTGACGTTCTTGTTGGTCTGTTTTTCCAGCCTGTCAAGGAAGCTCCTCTGAATAGCAGCCCTGTTGTCCAGTGTGTTAAGTGTTCCCCTGAGCTTGGTAGCATTTGCGAAGTGACTGAGAGCGTACTCTATTCCAGTATGCAGATCGTTAATGAAGATGTTAATACACAAAGGGATGCTGCTAGGAACCAGCCACAAGCTGGCTATGTACTGCTGATGGCCACTCTGAGCCTGGCAGTCTGGTCAACTTCCCACTCAACTTACAGTCCATTTGTTCAGTCCATATCTCACCAACATGCTTTATAGCACATGTTCTCCAGATGTGTCCTGGCTGTCCCAGGCCAATTATCTTTTCTGACTTCAAATCTTAAAACTTCATAGCTGAGGTTCCCCATTTTCCAGTGCCAGCCTTCTCCTCAAACATTGTCACTCATATTAGTGCTAGAAACCATGGACATCCTTAAATGTGATCACAAGTTGCACTGATGGAGTTAACAGTAAATGTAGGTTTCTGCAGGCATTAGCTAACCCTCCCTTGGCACTGTGATTAAAGAAATCAACAGTACAGAATTAAATATAGCAGTTACTAAATGGTTTTAAAATGGTTGAATTGATAACAAAGTAGATGAAAATGGAGAGTTACTCAGGGGTGCTGCTTGTAATAGGACTTGCAGTTCTTGTCTCAGTGTTATTCACTAGTCTCAGAAATGAGAAAAAAAGGTGCAGTTTCATAAAATTTGCTGATGATGCAAAAGTAGAAATTTAAATAATGATTAGTTCAGAAATTGTACGGTTTCTGTCAGATACTTGGCTCATTTAAATGACATTTATTCTAATACATCCAAATATAGAAAGGACCTACAGATGGTGTTTGTGTCCTGAGGTGCAATGACACTTAATATGATGAAACATTATTATGGCTAACCAATTGAACATGAGCCTTTTTCTTGATTTTGATAGCTAAGAGGATAATAAGTCTTGCCTTTATAGGCAGGGGGCCATCCTGGGGGACAAAAGAGGAGAATTGAAAATCTTTATATGAACTAAATGATGTGATTGATTAACAGCTACCGGTTCTGCAGGGTCCTCTTCAGAACAGATGCATTACTTGATGCAAGGAAGGGGTTGATAGGAGGGGGATGATATGTAGAATGCGCCTTAAGGTTACCTAGTCCATTTAACTCCTTTGTGACATGTTAATTTCTAATTATGGCATTTCCAACATGCACTTGTCTTGCCTGTTTTAAAAAAGAAAAAAAAATGTAACAATGGATATTGTGCAGCCTCTCAAAGCCCAGTATTTTTTGGCCCATACTGTTAAAGACTTTTTCTGAAGCCTGTGCTGAATCTCCCTGACTTAATGCTTGTTGTTTTACTTCGTTTGCCATGGACAAGGAGAAGAGATTATTCCATTCCCCTTTCCTGCGAGTTTTTGATTTAAATTGTTTTCCTAAATCTTGTCTTTTCTAGACTAAGCAGCCAAACAATCAAACCCAGTATATCCAATATCTTCTGGATATTCTCCTTGCTTTAAAGAATCACCTGTTTATCCACACTTTCTCAATGTTTAATAGACAAAGAGAGAAGGGGTGGGGTGGGGAGAATATGAAATGGAGAATAATATTCCAGCAGAAGCCTGACCTATATGGAGTAGAGCGAATAAATTATTTTGTACATTTATTCTGTCAAATTGCAGAAGTCCAGTGAGGAGTCAGCCTATTTATGGCTTATGAATACGTATGTGGAAGAAAGGTTTCAGGTAGATCATTGTTAATGGAGGCGATCTGTCAAAAATACACCACAATCTGTCAGTTCTGTCAAAAAAAAAGACAAAGTCCAGTATTTACAAACTGAAGCCATGCAAATTGAGAGTAGAAATAAAGCCACCTTTTAATAATTAGGATAATTAACAATGAGGCTAAGTTAATTATGGAAAGCAGTTGCTTCTTTACTAGTGGTATCTTTAAAACAAGGCTGGATTGTATTTTAAATGATCTGCAGCCGCATTATCACACAGGAAGGATGTTGCAGCAATCTGTGAGTGAGTTTCTATGGCATGTGCCCTGCAGGAAGTCAGACTAGATAATCACAATAATCCTTTAGAGTCTTGAAATTGATGAATCTTTATATCTGTTTAGTCAGGACCAGCTGTGTTGAAAAACGGTGTTACTAAAATATGAAAAAATGTTAAGAAACGGGTATACTGCACTGATGCTTATGATATTTTTTGAGGCAAGAGAGTCGTATACAACTGGTAGTTTTTTAGGAGTCTTTCTCTAGTGATATCTTAGTGATGCTATGTTGATTCTTGTACGCCTTTAAAGACCTTTGTTTTTTGATGACTTTTATCTACTTTTTAAGGATGACTGCTTATTTATATATAAACTGTGGAAAAGACTGACATTCAATCAATTTCTCAGCTTACTCATGTTTCAAACACTGTAGAATACAGCAGATAGTTTGGATATCTTTGAGTGGGTGATTGCCAGAAGACACTCAGATGGTGTACAAAGGTGTAAGGGCGAGTCAACAGCTAGTTCTTTGGCTTTTAGTCCAGACCGATTCAGCAGTCAAGGATCAGTAGCGTACTTAAGGATACTGCATTGCCAGGTGTGCTGTGTTTCAGTCAAGAAATAATGCTGATCTAATGCTTATTTGTTAACTGGAATTAACCGTTATACCTAAAGCTAAGTGTTAGCCTGTGTAGTAATATCTTTCTTTCTTTCTTTTTGGCTCTCCTTTTTGCCTCTCCTTTCATTCTCTTTTTGGTATATGGAGCGTGCTGTTTCATTTTCAGCACTGGTGAAAACACCTAACTTCTACCTCAGAAGGTGACCCTATTTAAAATAGGTGGAAAAAAATATAAATATTCAACACCAACAGGAATGCTTTGGTACTTGCTTTTTATAATAATGAGATTACCTGAGTGAAAAAACATATTTTTGTTCTGACAATATTGAGATCTTTGTTTAAAATCTGCAGTTTTAACAGCTGCCAACCACAAGTCCATTACAAATATTTGCAGTGTTACTGTCACATACCTGGTACAAATGTTTTTAAATTGAAGAGGTTTGAATTAATTCTTTACCTTTGGGAGTTGTACTTGTTTTCTCTTACCTTTCTGTTTGCAGCTCTGCCTCTCATCTTTTAACTATTTTAATCTTTTATTTACCAAAAGCTTGAATGTTTTAAAGAACAGGCAAAAGCAGATATTTGGAAACAGGTTTTGTTTATAATTTACATACTACTTGCTGCATTCTACTTTTTTTCTCCACTTTTGTTTAACTACTAAACTGTAATTTGTGTTTTCATTCCCGCTCCATTATGAGGTGGCTATCAGCTCAGTGCCGGAGTGTACAGCTAGGCTGCTTCGCACATTCTTTCACAGGGTGAAGGAGCTTATCATTAGCTTGCATTTGAATCAATTATTATTTTACCAGCTTTCTTCCTGAGGCCATATGTGCTGCTGCATTTCCTGTCAAGGAAGAATAAATTATTTGTTTATATAGGTTTTACTTTAATGGCTTGGAGTTTTTTAACAATATTTCTGGCCGTCCCAGAGTATGAGAGTGAATCATAGAGTGCATTTCTATTTGCTATTGGCTGTCTTGAAGCATCTTCCCTAAAACATGCAGGTACCCTGCACCCGAGCATAGCCACCACCACCTGCCTGGTTCAGGATATCAGTATCAACATCGTTGCCACATACGGCAACTTCTGCTTTTTCTAGCTTTGTGCCTTTTATGTGCTAGGTAAAGGGGTTTTCATTTTTTCCTGTAAACTGTTTTCCTCTGCTGGACTGTGGCATCTGATTATGGAAGCTCTTCAATTAAGGTTTAATATTAGAACTTTCTCACAATTCAGGGAGATATTGTGGCTGTTCATCCTGCTCTTTTTCATTTCTCCTTAGAGAAAAGATCAGGATTAACCTTTCTAATGTGTGTAAATCAGTTGTGATTTTATCAGTAGCACTGGTTCAGTTGTCCTACAGTGACAGAAATGTGAATCTATACAATTTAGCTCATCTTGTTCTTTTAATATATCAGGCAGATCTGGTGGATTTAGTCTGTTCAACCTATAAAAACGTGCTTTGTATTGCCTTCACTGCTTTTAACTGCACCAGAATAAATGTTACATGTGAAATGTGAATGTGAACTTTTACTTCCTATTAATCTCTGAACAGCAAGGTGCTCCAGATGTAAAGACAAGATTTTAAGAATGGGTGGATTTTCTAATTAGTTATGTAATTTCTTCATTTCTTACTGTAATTTAAGGTAGCTACACTGAATGCTTACAAGTGTGGAAATATGGGAATTACAGTTAATGTTAATTTTATTACTAAGTAGTTGATTGCAGAATAAATACTATACAATAGAAAGGAAATGTTGATGTTGTGTGCTGACTCTGAAACAGATTTTTGTGACTAAAATCAAAAACAGACGACAGATGCTATCACAGGTTAAGGCAGAAGAAACTAATATGCTTTTTTTTTTTACCTGGGATTGCTCCTCTGAAGTTGAAATGGTCTCTTTTGGAGGAACGAAGCTAACTGAAACCTGTCTACGAGAAACATAGATGAAATGTTTTTGCAGTTGAAATATTGAAATGTCTGTTTTTTTTTAACTTGCATGAGAAGTATGTAGTTGGAAAACTGTTGGAATACATTCATTTTCTTTAGGGATTCATAGAAATGTTGTAGGACAAATGGTGGCATCATGCCCAGGCTCATTAATTACAAAGACCACTAATCAAGCTGGTCTGCAAATACTTCTGTATTTTATTGGAATAACAGCGTGTTTTGCTAGTGTTTTGGTTTTTTTTCTTAACATTTGAGGTACACCTAACACAACTTTAAAAAAAAAAAACTGGCCTTTGGCAGTCTTCTCTAACATAATGAAATCGTATGGCATGAGCTCCATAAACATCCTGACAAGAGACAAAGATTCATTAGAGACATTTAAGATTACATGTATATCCACAGTTCTACAGACCCTCTAATTTCTTTTGAACGTTTTTCTTACTGCCATGTTTATTAGGTCCAAAGTAGTAGTACTGCTTCCAGACCACTCCATGCATGTGAATGAGAATATTAATTTTGAGTGCTGTATGTCACTGTATGAGGGAAGGTGGAAAAAGGGTTAATGTATCAGGTTATACACTTGAACTATGCTGGTTATGAAGTTTCCTCTTAAATATGTAAATAGTATTGAAAGAGCAGATGCTTAAGTTAAATGCAGTGAAAGCGCTTTAGGGAGAGAAGTATTTTTCAACGTTAGAATTTGGCACACTGGTGTAAGGCACTGTTAAGGAGAAAATATTTATCTGACAGCACTTGTTATATACTGTAATTGGTTTTAATTTCTTGATACTTATCATATAAGTTGTAATGTAGACAATTTGTTAATTAGTGTGAATGTGTTGATTATTCATTAATGTACCTTCTAATAAAGATACCATATTTGTTTGAAGTGGAAAGAAAAGCATTTAACTCACCTTTTGTCAGTTTAAGTAAATGTATTTTTTCCTTCATGCAGAAAATTACTTCAAAAATGTGGAGGTTTTGGGGGGTAATTATTTTTGCAAAAGAATGTATCCGTTCAGTCATGGATAGGAAGCTTTCTTCTGAATGTTCTAAGTTCTTTTGCATTTAGATAACGGTAAAAAGCCTATGTAAAGCACAAAATAGAGAGGCTTCCACATCTATTCAACTATTACTAGAAACTATTTTAGTTTCTTTCAGAGTAAAATGTTTTCATTTATTACTTCCCTGACGGGTAAATACTACCGGTTAGCGCTGAGTGCAGGGCTTTCCTCAAATCTTTCAGATTTATCTTTTTCAGATGGAGGTCATACATCTTCCCATTTTCTAATATATTAGAGGATAAGTGGCTTCTCTTAGCAGTGAAGGACAGTAGTTCCAGCAGGAAGCATTTTGAATGACTATAACAGAGATGGCAGCAGCAGCAGGTTGAAAGTCGTCCTTTTCCAGCCAGATTTCCCAATATTCCAAGCTTTGCCCAGAACTTCCTGGGCAGTGAAGGAGAGGAGAAAATGCACTTGCTGTGGATCAGGATAATCAGTCCTCCCTGTGGAAGACTGCATTATTCAGCAAATATGTTTTGGGATGTAAAGTACCATTACAACTGTGATTTTTATGTAATCAGCAGACACAAGTCTTCGAGCCTACACAGAAAATTGAAGGTGATGATATGAGTGGGGAACACTCGATACCAATTTTATTTCTGGTTATTAAAGTTCCTTCGTTGCTGGGACCTCATACTTACGAGCAAGGAAGGGCTAGTTGGGGATGTGAAGATTTCAGCCTTCAGCCTTTGTCAAAAGCAGCACTTCCTTACCTTTGGTGGTTCTTCCTCATGTGAAGGGAATGGTGTTGAACATGGCTAGCAACATGCTTGAACACGTGTTTTCAGTGTTGTCCAGTTTGGAGATGCTGTCACAAGGCTCATGATATTTCTAGTTGTTCTTAAGCCCCCAGCCTCCACAGTCTTGCAATTGGGATAATTTATTCTTCATGTAATAAAGGAAATTATCATTCTCTTAAGCTCAGATAGGGTCTTGAAAATGTGACCTGTGAATACTCAACACAGAAGGTCTTTTATACATCTCCCAGAGGCATGGCAGAGTTGTCTGCTGTAAAAGTCAGCCATATGTATGCCAGAGACTTTCATTTTTCTGTAGTTGGTTTACAGACCTTTCTCCTTCATATTTCAGTTTTAATTGTGCTGATCTATTCAGAGAGATTTTGACCACATGCTGGGGAAGAAGGAATACTCTTCTGTGTAGCTGTGTGTTCTTGGGCTCTTTCCACACTGTAACATCTTTCGGAAGGTTTCTTTTAGTTTTAGTAATGTTTCTGAACAAATATGATAAAGCGGTGTACTGTATTGTCTTCATGTTGTGTCTTTTCACCAGTTATGTGACATGGTAAAGCCATTCAAAGAAGGGAGAGGAAGACATGGAGACACCAGGAAACTTAAAAACGAAGGAATCATCCTTCATTAAATAGCAAAAACCTTGCATGCCTATTTCTTTCCTCAGAAGGGAAAATAAATTTAATCTCAAACTTTATGTTCTTACATTTGAAAATGAAAACAAATCAAATGCATTTAATAGGCAGAGGATTTGGAACTGTCTTCTATAAACGTGATATGGATTGAAAAGGAAAGGGAGTTATTAATGTCACTGGTTTTACAACATTAGAAAAGCTGAATGAAGAATTAAATCTCTAAGTTTGAATAATTATCACCTTCAATTCCATTTTCTCAAGCTATGCTAGAAGTCTATTATGACTTTATAAAGAGAGGTTAATGTTGCTGTTAATCCTAAAGAATTGGGAACTTCAGTAAAATTTCAGCAAAATCTTCTTTGTTTGCCTCCTATTTTTTCTGTTAACCAAAGAACTAAACAACACTAATTTACATCCAGAATACCTGTCTCGTTCAGGCAAATTTGTGTTTTGCAGTGGTGATGGTAGAGCCTAAAAGTAACAAGAGCATACCAATATTAATATCATGAAGTTGGACACTAAAGCCTTGCCACATTTGTTTAAAATTGTTTCTGTGACTGTTAAACATTGTTGTCTGTTACTTGTTTCAAATTGTTGTATTAGATAACTCAGGTATATAAACTTGAGTAAGGAAAAGATAGACCAGTTTAATATGCATATCTTGACTGCTAGTGTAACAACTTGTATTTGGAGTTATTTACAAATATGGTATAACTGAATATTAAGGTGGAAAAGTTATTTATAAAGGAAATTGAAAAATATAATTTTCCTTGTACCATACTGCTTTACTATCGATAAAAACAGGTTCTGAATTGCATCTTTAGGTTAGACATCTAAGGTCTGTGAGGTGATATGAACAAATAGTTAAAAAAAAAAAAAAAAACTTCTGTTCTTGAAGAAAAGCCCTAATGTAATACTAACCTCATAAATACATTTTTCTTCATAGTACTCTGAATTTGGAATGGAGGAGGAGGCTAGCACAAGTTCTGCACAAATTAAATTTCTAGTATATTTCAGAGAAATAGTTCAAATAATGAGTTGTGAAAAGAGTTTCCATGCATACTGCAAGTTTGAGGATGACCATATAAAATCAGCTTCTGTAAAATTTAAGACTTTGTATCGCAGGCTTCATGCTTTTGTTGATTATATTAGTAACTCAGGGAAAGTCAGTGTTCTTGTCATTTCTGCTTGCATTGTTACCGAGAGTGGCAAGAAACATTTTCATGAAGTTAGTGGTGCAAATTCAATGTATCTAATAGCTCTTAGCTTAAGGGTTTCTTCAAGGAAGAAGCAGAGTATATCCAGAAAAAAGTTACTGTTACCAGTTAAGCATGGTGTATGGTGATTCAGATACATAGAATCACAGAATCATTTAGGTTTGAAGAGATCTCCAAGATCACCTGGTCCAACCTATGACCTAACAGTACCCTATCCTCTGCTAAACCGTATCTCTAAGCTCTACATCTAAATGTCTTTTGAATACCTCCAGGGATGGAGGCTCAACCACTTCCCTGGGCAGCCTGTTCCAATG
>VXAA01003461.1:490957-519476 GCA_013399115.1 Anseranas semipalmata
TATCCAGATCTTCCTGCAGAGCCTTCCTGCTCTCGAGCAGATCAACACATGTGCCTAACTTGGTGTCGTCTGCAAACATTTAACATAATATAAGGCAAAAGCTTATCTGCTTAATCCTGTAAAGGCTTTATTTTGTTATTTTGCTCTACTTCTGTTTTCTTTATTGATGCTCCATCGTTCTTTTTTACTGTTTAAGTTCTCCCTTGGCTATGTGTCAGTATTTTAAGCAACTCTAGATACTTTCATTGGCAAAAGGGTCTGTGAAGAATTTATTGATAACAGTGTGAAATGGTCTTTTTCTGTCATTCTAATTTACTCTGCTTTAATACACATTGTAAATCGAAATTCCCACTAACAGTGAATGGAATAGAGAATCAATTTAAAGCAAATTTATATTAAGGAAAATAGGTTCTGTTTGAAGCTAAAGACTATGAATATTCATAGGAGAGAATACATATGATTCATGTTAATGCATCCTTATTAACGAATAGAGAACTCCAGGATAGAAGAATGAAAATAAACCAGAACAGAGGTGCCCTCCTTTCTTAATCTGTTTCTTGTTTGCGAGACTGATGTTGTTTGTCGAATGTTCAGTTGTATGCTGTCTAGGAAGTGTCAGCTCAACAGACTCCTGTGAAAACTCCAGGATGGCTCCACAACCCTTTGGACATGTACTTTGTAGTTTTAATGGGGAGAAGTTATAATTTACTTAACTTTATTTTTGCTTAATGTTATTTTTCCCTATTTATTTTCTGTATTTTGTAACTGTTACTGAAGTATGTTTTAGTTCTATAATAAAACAGGACTAGATGTTTAGGCATACATGTATGTGTACGGCCAACTAATCCATTGCGAGTCATACTTAAATATGTCCAATATGGCCAATAATTTTCAAAAATTTTCAGGTGGTCTTGTTATGCTCGTAAAAAGCCTAAAATAAAGCTAGACTCTGTATCTCTCTCCCTTATTCATAGCTCTGTCTTTATCCTCTACCCTATAGTTTCTTTTACATAAAACTGTAAGAATGGTTGTATGGAAATGTGACAAAAGTCTGTCTAGCCCAGTAGTTTGGTATTAGACAATACCGGGTGTCTAGGGTGGAGATGGAGGAAAGGTAAACATGACAATGTTTCTGCTGAGTCTTCCAATTCTCACCTCATCACTTATTCGCCATTCCATATTTTTTACCATTGGTAATACTTGTTTCTTACCAATTCTTATTAGATTTTCTACATTCAGCTTAGTATTACGCCTTCTGTCAATTTTATTTACCTTCCTCTTTAGAAGTATGGATAATCTTGTTTCTATAAAACTACCTCAAGTTTCTTTGCATTGTAGAATTATATGGAGAGACTCCCATTCAGGGTTTTTCACTTTCAGTAACAGAAATCCAGATAGTATCATTCATGTCCTGTATTATCATGGAAATCTAACCTAAATTCCTACAGAGAAATGTTTATGTTCACATAGTCTGTCAGGATTTCTCCATAACAGTTGTCTTTTTTGCCTGGCTTCATCTAAATTTATAGGATGACTTGAAACACAAATTAAGTTCCTGCAATTTTTAAGACACCAAAAACTGCCAGCCACAAGCAACAGATCTTTGGACAGTAGATGTTGTAGTCCTCAGAGAAATGTATGTTTTAAAAATAATTGACTTATCTAAAATATCTCTATTCTCAACATGTTTTAAGCAGCTTCCTCATCACATTTGCCAAATCTTTAGGGTTTAGTATGAAAAGATTTTCAGTGATGCTGGCCAGGGCTATCCTTGTCTAAATATTTTTAGATTTAGAATGTGGGGAATCTTGCACTGTACTTCTCAGAAATGAATCTGGAATATTTTAGGGATGCAGCTGGCCAGCTAAGTTTGTATTCATCATTTTTTTTTTTCCCATGCATGTTGGTATTGGCCTTCACGATCTTCACAGAGAAGAAAGCTCTGCTTTTTAATACATTCACATAAACTGTGTTCTTAAATTCCTTTGCTTTTCTGTGGGTGCTAGCCTTGATACCTGTATTATCCGCATCTCCCACATAAGTTTTAACTTTAGTTTCTTTCCTTATCCCTGAGACATCCTGCTTGTGTTGACCTGTGAAGTGTGACCTTTATTCAGCAAGAGGCACCTCAGCTGTCATGCCCCTGAATGAGCCAACTAATAATTACAAAAAAGAGAGGTAGCTGCAATAATTGGTATTTGTATAAATGAGATATTGTGTATTTTGATCTATTTTACTCCCCGTTGTCTTTGGCATATTTGTTTCCTTGTACTGCAGGGTCTTGAAACAGGGGATCATCTTTCTCTCTGTACGTAAAATGTTCAAAAAAATTTATAAATATATACCCATTAAATAGTTTCATACTCCGTACAGAAACATGTGACTGGCCAAGTTTCATGGAGCAGTTTGGATAAATGCATAGCAAGGTCGAATACCCTCTAATCAGCAACAACTTCATCTGTTTTGTACTAGAAATAAAGCCTTTTTTTAAGCTTGTAGTCCCAGAGTCAAAAAGCCTCTCTCAGATTCTAGCAGTTTTTTATCCTTCTGTACTTTTATAGGTCTGAAATAAAATCCTTGTAATTGTTTGATACTAATTGGAATGATTTGAAACAATTTGTGTGTTTTTTGACAGGAAGCCTTATAAAAGTGACGTTGCTTGGAAATATTTTGATGGTTCTGTAAAACCATTTGTTGTAAAGTTTGTAGTGTTTAAGGCTTACATGGTAATAACATTAAAGACTTTGTGTAAGATTAAACTATAAATATAGCACAAATCTGTAGTACAACAGCTTTAATATAAAATAACCTGCTTAATTAAAAAATCCAGACAAAACTGGAAAGGCATGTGTTTTGTGTTGTTTTGAGGCTTACTGTTTGCTTTCAGGTGCTGATGATGCTTGCAGGATTTAATATCTGTTAGATACCGAAACCCATAAGAAGGAGCCTGGGAAATGTCTGCTCACTTGCTCTTATAACAAAAACAGTTTTTTGTGCCCCTCTCCCCTGTTATAGCCCAAGGCAATTTTATAGGAGATGTCTTAAGGGACAGCTCTTAAAATTTCAACTTCTTTACAGTAGTGTTAAATGAAGTTATGATAACAAAATGACTATTAATACGTCATCTGGCCAAGAGGATAGATCCTATGAAGCCAGGCTGAGAGAGCTGGGGTTGTTCAGCCTGGAGAAGAGGAGGCCCCGGGGAGACCTTCCAGTGCCTAAGGGGAATTAAGGAGGCCTAGGCTTGGGAGGGACTCTTTGTCAGGGTGTGTGAGATAGGACCAGGCGTAACAGCTTTAAACTGAAAGAGAGTGCATTTAGATTAGACATCAGGAAGAAATTCGTTGCTCAGAGGGTGGCGCGGCACTGGCACAGGCTGCCCAGAGAAGCTGTGGATGCCCCATCCCTGGAAGTGCTCCAGGCCAGGCTGGATGGGACTTCGGGCAACCTGGTCTGCTGGGAGGTGTCCCTGCCCATGGCAGGGGGTTGGAACTGGGTGGGCTTTGAGGTCCCTTCCAACCCAAACCATTCTGTGAATGAATGTACCACTGGTCTTTTATGTTTTTTCATGGTATGTGGTATTTATTTAGAAGGAAGTGACAAAGGCAGCATTAGTATTGCAAAGCCACTGCAGGCACGAAGCAGTGAGTTTGCTGTTGTGCTGAAGAATGAAGCAGCTTTATCTGCTGGCTTCTGATTTTAGAATCCTTATGAGGCATCTTGAGTACAAGAGAGAAAATGCATGCTGTGTGTGTGTCAGTAAAGGCCTAATTTATGTCACCACCTGTTTAAAAAAACAACACCAGCTGTGCTGGGTGCCTAGGGGCTGGTAGCGGGGCTGCAGGTCTCTGTGAGCAGAGGTGGGGGCTGCCCAGGGCCAGACACAGCCGGGTCTGGCCACTTCTGTGGCAGCCCCCCCACAGAGCATGGCTGGGCCTGTCGGCGACACTGGTGGCACCTGTGGGGAAACACGTTTAAGAAAGGGCAGAATGCTGCACAGGCAGGGAGGATGAGGAAAAAAGTGTGTGAAACAGCCCTGTGAACATCGAAGTTGGAGGAGGAGAAGGGAGAGGAGGAGGTTGAGGAGGTGCTCCAGGGGTCTCTTGGAGATTCCCCTGCGGCCTGTGAGGAGAGCACAGTGGAGCAGCTACCCCCCAGCAGCCTGCGGACAGCCCACACTGGGGCAGGTGTATCCCAAAAGACTGCAGCCCATGGGAAGGGCCCAGGCTGGAGCAGGGGAGAAGCGTGAGGAGAAAGGGGAGCAGAGAGGAGCTGCTGTGGACTGACCACAGCCCCCATTTGCTATTCCCCTGTCCTGCTTGGGGTGGAGGAATCTGGAATGAATGCAAATTTGTTTTGTATATGGGGTTAGTAAGATAAGGCCGCAAGATGTGCTAGAAGACAGACTTGAAAGCCTCAGTTCATTAAGGCTATCCAGATACTTTGTCCCTGATGTGCCCTAATTATTAGTATAAATGGTTTTGCATAAATGTTTCCTTTGATATTCTGGCTGTAAAACATTTACCAAATATACCATAAATGTACACAGCAGGTGATTCTGGATGGGATGATAAAGTGCTCATTGCTTGGTAGCCTGTGACAAAGATAGATGGAAAAAGATGTTATAGGTTACTTGAAAGTTTACTGTGAAACAGAATGAAGTTACATGTGAGATTGACTTGCATTTTTTGTTTAGCTACTAACAAGATGGTAAAGTTTTGGGTTTCTTTATGGGGCTATTCTGAATAAAATGGCTTGAATGTCTCTAATGCTTAAAATCAGTTTTTCTGAAAATGTAGTGTCCAGGATCACCTGTTTTAATTTAGGCAGTTTTCTTTACATGGATGTAGGAGTCCTCCACAGCTTAGCTTAGCGTTGAATTTTGAAGGTCCTTTTTTTCTTGAAAGAGAGAAAGAAGAAAATAATTAAAATACGTGCACCTTTCTTCCTCCCTTCCAAATGGAGTTTATTGGTCAATAGACTCTTGCGGTATAAGGGAGGGTATTATAAACTGCTTTTTGACTGTCAAGCTTTATACTATCCGCAAGCCTGAAATTAAGCTTCTTTCAACTCTGTGGTAGCTTTCACAGAAATACTTCCTTTCACTTTTGTGGGTCTTGCATCTATGATTCACCTTGTATCTGTTTGCCTGAGATCACAGCTACAGCTCCTCTGACTTTCCACTTTCTGATGCCTCTTCTTCCTTCCTTATAGGGGACCTTGTATTTTCTGAAAAAAGCACCACATATTTAGCTCTCTTTCTGTGAATATTTGCTCATTCAGTTTAAAGCAAATGAAAAAATTTTGAAGAATAACTATGAGAACCAAAGCTGAAAAGGGCATATTGTCACGATCATGGAACATGACGTGGTGGTCGAGCCTGAGGTTTTGTCTTTTTTTCAGACCATTGTGTAGGGCCTAATGTGACTAGCTTTTACAAATTAGTGTTCTGCAGTCTCATTTCTTGTTTATTTGTAGTTGAGGTTCTTCTTATACTTATGTAGAAAATAACTGTGTAAAAGTAACTCCAGAACATATAGTAATTTAACCAGCATAGTATTCCGGACTTGAATTCATTGATAGCCTTGAACCATCATTAAAAGAGTGAGGGTGTAGCTTTTTCATCTCAGTAGGTTTATTTGGGAAGTCTGAATATGATGATTTTGGAGCTGATTCTCATGACCATTTCATTGCCAACTATTTTATCAACAGTATATAGCTAATTTGCTTGTTGATAGTCCTAAACTACATTGTCTTCATTTTGTGTTAGAAAAAATTGCAACTTCTTCTTCACATAAATAGAACATAAAAATTGACCTACCTACTGTCTTCAGCTTGGGTATGATTTACTTTGCACCTCATTTAGTGATAAATCCTAAAACCAATTCTAGTCATTTTATACTTACCAACTATGCACAATTGTCTTCCTAGAATAAGTATTTTCTGCTCTGGAAATGCATGTCTTTCTGTTGGGTCTGGTGTCTGCATTTCATTTTTTTTGGATGGGACCAGAACCAATGTTGATGTGTAGTTGAAAGATTGTGCATCTTTTCATCTCAAAATTGAGTAAGAACACCAGATTATCCTGTCTGTGCTCAACCTGCTTCAGCACAACAGACGTTTAATCAGGTTCAAACAAATTAATAAATTCCTGGTCAAAATGAATGCATTGAAATTTGTTTCCGTAAGTCATGCCAGTCTAGTGGTCTTGCAGGAAAACAAACTCAAGTAGATGGAAATTATTTTTTCATCTCTTGTTACTTATTTTTGTAAAATATATGAAAAAATATTTTTTCTAATAATATATTGTAATAGAAAACACATTTTTCTTTGTGGATGTTCCTCTGTCGGATCTGGTAGTGATAAATTGAATTTATCTTCATTTAGAGAGCATTTATAAAACACTCATTTACAATCAGAAATGCAATCAAGACAATGCTAGCCTGTGAAGTCTCAGTTTCAGTCCTGAGTGTTTCCCCCAGGTTTCAAGCTTTCTTAGGTTTCAAGCTTTGCATAATGGAACTTTTTTTTTTTTTTTTTTTCCAAAAACAAGCAAACAAAGATGAACATTCAACCACAGTGGGCAATCATCTTTTTATTCCTTTTTCTCCTTGGGATCTTCATTCGTTACACAGTTGCCATTTTATGCAGTATAGCTGTGTAGACAAAAGTCTTCTTGAGATGCAATTCTCTTCTAGCAGATACAGGAGTAGCTTGGACACCCTTCCTTACCTTAGGGGTGCTTAGAGGTGGTCTTTGTTAGCTTCGGAGTTGCCTTTTGGGGGGGTCTTCCCATGTAGTTATTTCCTGCAGGGGAGAACGAGCATTTCCAATTCTGTCTGTTTTTTTTTTCCCCACACTTGAAGAATGCTAGTTCTGCTGGAAATAATAGCAGGGTTATTTGCTTAGGATATTTTTGCTGATAGTGTGGTTTTCAATTTTTTTTTTTTACCTTATATAATAATTTTCTTCTTTGAACATAGTTTTGCAGGTAGATTTTATTAATTGTTTTAGTCCCTTTCAGAGTGCAGATAATGAATGTTCATTTACCTGCCACTACCTATCATAAATACCTGGGTAATTTTCAGTAAGTGGAATATTTAAAATATTAAAAGTACTTTTTTATGTGGTAAATCGGTGTTAACTGTTCAGAGCATTACATTAGCTGCTGACTGAAGACAGACGTTTTTCCCTTCTCTGTTACTTTAAGGCTAAAACTTTGAATTTATTATATGATTTGAATAAGTGATCCCTGCTGCACATAATGAATTGTTTTAGCTATGGCATTAGGTTCTATCAGAAAATGGACTCCTTAGCAGATTGAGCCCAAAATTTAACAACAAAAAGCTGTTCAGTTTAAATAGCATCAGTTAACACCGCTTTTTGATATAAATATTTTAAAGCTTGTACAAATTGGATTAATGTTCCTCTAGGGTAATTAAATGAAAATTTGGTAATTTATTAATCTCTCTTTCTCTCTTTCTTCTGTTTCTTGCTCTCTGCCCTCTCTCCCCCTCTTGCTCTTTCTCTTTCCAAACTTACAAATCTTTCTCTCTGTCTTTTTTCTCTTCCCCCTCCGTCTTCCCCCCTTTTCTTCTCTCTTCCACTTTCTTCTCTTCCCCCTGTCTTTTGCCCCCCCACTTTCTCTTTTCAAAACCTTTTTCTCTTTCCAAACTTAATCTTTTTTCTTTCGCTTTTTCTTTTTTTTTCTTGCTCTTTCTCTTCCCCTCCCAAAAATATGCCTTTACAGAAACATAAGGTAGATCTTTTCTACAAACTGCGCCATGTGATGAATGAACTCATTGACCTACGTAGACAGCTGCTGTCAGGTCACTTGACACAGGATCAGGTGCGAGAGGTCAAGAGACACCTCACAGTGAGGCTGGACTGGGGCAATGAGTAAGTACAGGTACCAGCTGGGTACTGTTTGTTCTAATTATTTTTAAATAGTTTTTATTTAGAAAAAAATGCAAAAAAAAAATTCCTTCCAATAATATTTGTAAACAGCTGGAACATTTGCTTATTTGGAAATCACATACAACTTTTTACAGTGAGTTTACTGCATAGGTCTTCTAGTACTGCTATCAAATGACCCATTTGCTTATTAATAGGTCTTCTCTAAGGCTATCTGCACTTCTAAAAGGTTTAGGTCAATTTACTTTATTTGTATCAGTATAGTGATTGTTATGCCTGGAAATGTGTTCCTAGATACTAAAAAAACAGTTGTTTTCATTGAAGAAGTATTTTAATGGTTGGTGCAATAACTACAGAATCTCACTGGCAACAGTGACCGAACTGAGGCTGTGATATGTAGATTTTTGATATAATCTATGTATCTGGCTGTTGATGACATTTCTCAGAGGTTTAGACTCCTTGCTCAATTTTACTGTAATTTTGTGGAGAATTTTTTAAAGAGCCAATGAAAACTGCAATTCAGATAGAAGGTGAAATGGTAATAAGTCACCATTAAACAAAAAACTAGCCCTTCAGTAGAGTTGGTTTTATTCTGAGATATAGCATTTCAGAAAGGTAAGTTTTGCTTGACATGCATATGACCTTTTCAAAGAAAGTATCACCCTCAGGCATGTAGGGACTGTTTTTCAACTAGGAGTAGGATTAGTGCTAATTAAAATGCAGGGGGGGGCAGTTTTGTAAGTCAATAACTAACAAAGAAAGGCAAATGTTTTTCTTTTACATATCTTTTTTATGACTTCATTCCTTAGTCACCTACTTCAGGACTCCCTCCAAGAAATATACTTAAACACAGTCATGAAATTTTAGCTAGCCCCCACCCTACATTTCATTTCCCTCCTATTGAAAGAAAGCTCTGAAGGACATAAACTAATAGACGTCATTCAGTCTTATAGATATTTTCCACTGTCATTCCCACTAGAGTAAATTTGAACCAAGAAACCGTGTTTGAACATTATGCTTAGGCATTTTCTCAAACAATATATGGTTGAAATTAGCAACAGGAAGTATCAAAAATGTAAGAAAAAAGATGAGAGTGGACAGCAATAAAGAGAATAGGCTGCTCAACTAGTTGTCTATAGAAAGCTTTTTTTTTAATACACTAAATGTAAAATCATGAAATATGAAGTACATTAGAACTTTAAAGGCAAATCTAATGCATGACAACTGTGGAAAAGCGTCAGTTAAATCAGTAGATCAGTAAATATGTTCATGATTAAATTCATTTGCTCAGGATGTTTATTTAGAAAAAAAAACAACTGTGCTTCTTACTGTGCAAGAACAGGTATTGTTCTCCCTAGAGAAAAAAGTACATAATATCAGAGATACATTCTGAAACAGAAGAGGGTATCAATAAAAGAACTGCATAAAAATGCATATGACTGAAAAGATATTTAATTATATCCATACACTATGCAGTATTTAGATATAAATGGGAGTTTGGAAGGTCTTTCTGCAACATCACTTTCTTGTATCTTCCCTCTGAGTTTTATCATGAAACTCATGACCACATGTTTTAATTTGTTGAAAACAATGATATTCATATGCACATTCACGTAGTAATGCCATTTCTCAACAACCGACAGAATTCTTGTCATATTTGAGATTTGCAAATAAATGCAAAATGCCATTACTAACATGCATTAATATTAACTGAGAAACTTAAATACATGCAATTCGAGTAGGTTGTAATTACTTACAGTAGTATAATTTAATCGAAGACATTGCATGACCAAGTAACTTTTGGGAAACAGGTAATCTTACACATCTAATATGTAGCCCATGTTATTTAGTTAAAGCTATTTTTATCCTGACCTTGATCATTAATGCATTGCATTATTTGGGGGGGAGTGACACAAACACGAAATTCACATTTCCTGTCACCATCAGTTAGGAGTTTTTTCTTTTCCTGTTTTTTGAACTGGTATCATTTTCCTTTAAATAACCTGGCAGCAGTTCTGGTAGTCATCCCTTGTGTTCTTGTGGGAGTTGGCAGAAATCAAAGAAAAATATACTCCCTGGATTAGTAGTTACAGGGTGTTTTTTTTGTGGAAGCACTCACTTGGACTGCTTTTGTAACTCTACAGTGAACTTCTTTTGCTTGTTTTTGTATGCTTAGTCTAAAATACTAAGAAGGTTTGCTCTGTGGTTTGGTCTATTAAGAATGTACGGATATAATTTATTTAAAATTATTGCTGCTACCCTTCTGTATTGTTGCTAGTCATTCTTACAATGCAGTACTAATTTCTACTTACCGTAACAATTTTATTTTCTGTTGCTTACATGTTTCTTCTCCTCAGTACAAAACTATGACACTGGATGCATCTTTTTTATGATGCTTTGTTACCTCTTCCAGTTTTCCACAGTTAGGTTACTTTTCTATGCATGCAGTGGCTGATATTACTGCTATATAGCTTTTTGTATTTCACAATTAATCAAAAGAGCACCTTCAGGTCAGCATCTTAGTGGTTTTAGATGTTCAGTTTTAAGCGTCCTCCTGTGTATTTTTGCACAGTTGAAATCTCATATAGTATTTTTTGCCTGCATATCTTGATAGGTTTTATACAGAATATTACAAATAGTTGTGTTTTCTGAAAACATTTTACTCTGTTATAATTTATTAGGACATTGATCTATTGAAGTCTGAAATGCTATCAGAAATGTCCAATAGTCTATGAATAGCAAGGAAAAATTTGTATAGCAGGAAACTATGTATTTATATAAAATATATAGCTGGAAGTAGGCAATTTATCATGTTATAAAGCTGAAATCTGCAGTTCATCTCATTTTAAATTAAGTTACAGGTGAAATAGAAACTTGTTTGTTTGTTTTTAGTAAAAAGTTCAGTTTTTCAACTTTTACGAGTTCTTAGTTCTTTAGAACCTGTGAAATGACATCTCTGATAGGAAAGGCTACCTGCGAATGTGTTCCTGGGTTCACAGGAGAGGACTGTCAGTACTCTGAATCGCACATCTGCTATGTGTCCCAGCACTGTCTGAATGGAGGAACTTGTTCTAAATCAAATTAAACTTATTTCCTAAGAAAAATCTTTGTCATTCTAGAGAAATCAAAAAAGAAAGCATCCAAGTTTCTGAGCACAAACACTTTCACTTCTATACTGAGCGAGGATACTTCCTTCCCTACAAATCTAGGAAATCATGTCAAGGCTCAGCAAACAGAGTAGGGAAGGGGGAGCCGTCAAAACTTTGAGATTTTGGACAGATACGACATAAACAAGATGAGTTTGCAGGCTTATGTTACTTTTTAGCCAAAGATTATTCTTTCTCACATAAAATGTTATTAAAGTCATTGTACTGAAAAAAATCTTCCAAATGTAATGATAAGCTGCCATAAATTTTGCATTGAAAGATTAGTCAAAAGTTGCAAATGAATGTTTAAGAAGAAAAACAGAAAAAATGATAGAAATAAATCTTTCACGTTATTAGTCAAATAAAATGAAACACTATTTTAATGCTGTAGTCTTTTACTTCAAAATTGCCATGGGCAAGCCAGTGGCAGTTGCAGTGTTAGTACCTACTTACTACGAATATGTGTAACACTGTAGAGGGAGTAGTGTGATGCAGTGAAGTAATCATAGTCTTAAAACTCTCAAAAAGTCCTCAGTTTCAGTGTTTGCATCCTTAGAAGCTTGTTTTTGAAGCCACTTTGAGTGGCTTGCCCTCATGTCATATTTTTCTTGACATAAAGAAATAATAATTACTTCCCAATAGTGTTGCAACAATTATCATAAAGTTTGTAAAATGTATCTGAAGATATGTACTGAATGTACACGAGGTCATAATAGCTGGAAATCCCTGTGAGAATTAGAGAAAGTCTTATTATGGTAGTTGTCACTTATTACAGTAGTTGTCATTGTTGCATCAAAGGTGATCAAAGTAGGAGTGAACAATTTAAACAACCATAATGAAATACCTTCAAGAAGGTTGCAGAAAGAATAGTTGTCATTTCTGTCTGAATATCTAACACTTTTTTCTCCTCTGGAGCTCTCTTGGATGTCAGTCTTTGAGGAAAACCTTAATAACCTCGCTCTGTAGCCTGATACTTCCATACTCAGAAGTATTTGCTTCCATTTCCTTTAATCAATTCCGTACTAACATTGTTTACTTTCTACTACTCATCATCTTTATTTTAAGAAATAATTTCCTATGTAACATGACATCAGTGCTTTACTAATTTCTTCATAACTTAGAGCCCCTGCAGTTTCTTCAGGTACAAAATAATTTTATCAAAGTATCAAGTTGTATTAGCACAGTTCAATTTTTACAAACATGTTTTTCATATATTTAATTTTCTATCAATTTCTGTATTGTATTTCCATCAAAGTTGTATTTAAAATCTGCACGTAGTTTATGTGAATAGCTGTTGGGATCATTTCCCTTCACCACCTTTATAAAGAGAAATATGAATTATGTTAACTGAAGCTTTGACATAGAGAAGGAATACAACGAAAATTTGTGGCTGCAGAATTAAAGCCAGAAAGAGTTAGGGTAAAAATGCAAGTCTTTTGGAGCAAAGGGGAGGAGATCTTGAACGCTCTCAAAAGATGATGAACTCTCCCAATCTAGGAGGTTCTTGAAGGAAATGTTGCTATTACTTGTGGTTTTATGAACTCAAAATGGTCTAGTACTCATGTTATAAATATATGAAAGTATTATAAATTAAGATTATTCTTTGAAGTTGCCATTAAAACCAAGTTGATTTTCTCTAGAAGCCCAGTCAACCTGAAGTGAGTTTGTATATTCATCCCTTTCGGTCTTATAAATGCTAGCATTTTTCTCTATCAGTTTGTCTTGGTATTATTTGAGAGAAAAGTACCAAGAGATTTATTCAGGTGGTAGGTTTTTTTTGTTGTTGTTGTTTGTTTTTTGTTTTTTGTTTGTTTTTTTTTCCCCCAAAGAAACTTTCTTTTTTTCTTAAGTTCTAAAGACTGCTATATGGAACAGAGGGAATATCTGCATGTCAGCAGGACTTGTCCTAGACATATGGTACCAAGAGATAGTTGACAGGCTTGGGAATTTTTTGTAGGTATACTTGGGAAATATTTGTGAAAGTCAGTAGAGTGTTAAGGCAGAATAAAAAACAGAAGAATTTGCTTGTAAAAGAAATGTGGTGGAGAAAGGAACTGTCAAATAGACAAAATAGCACATTACCTAATTTTTATGCATGCTGTGTTTTGCAGAAATGCTGCTTGGCAGCTGGTGTTCTTATATTCCCCCAATATTTGATAATAGAGAGCGAAAGTGGGCCACTAACTGTCATTGTCTTTTCAAATGTTATGTTGTCAGTCCTTTGTGGAAAAAGAAAAAAAAAGATACAAATTAAACGCATAAACCTGAATTTCATCCTGCACAATATTAGTACTAAAGGAAAAGATACCTTTATCTGCTGGGAGCAAGTATTGCACAGCATTAACATAGTATTAGAGAATGAGAATCTTCTGGGCTGGAAATCCATGGTGTTAAAGGATTTAACCAAAAATAGGGTATCAGATAAGTTTCACAGGGATGCTGGTGCAGTTGTGTTGAACAGTATTAAGTAGAAGATAATATTTTTGTCATGTATTGAGTAATGAGTCCAAGCAGTTTGACCTTAGTTCTCTAGAGAGTCAAAATTATGAGACCAGAACAATATCAGGCTATGATTAGATTTGGCAGTTTTATCCTGTAAATTCTTGATGGCGCTTTGTAACTGCTTAAGAACTGTAATGCAGTATTTTGTGTGTTTTATCACATTATTAGGAAATCATTTGTCATCCATATGTTGAGGAGAAATTCCTTCATGAATGCACTTTAAGTGTGTGTGTGTGTACACACGTGAGTGGTATGCTCTTTTAAAGGTGTTTTAGCTATTCAAACTCAGGAAAACTTCTGTAAATGAATATGATAAGCATTAAGTTTCATTTGAAACACTTCGAAATGGACACTCTGCAAATTACTATTTTTACCTGTTAACCGTTTTTTCTATAATATTTTTGGACTTCCAGAAGTAGCCTCCAATGGCAGCTGCAGTTGAGGATTACTTAATGCATTCTCATTTTGATCTTTTTCATTTGGTAATTACATAAAGTAATTTTCATCTTTACAGATGCAGTTTTCAGCCACTGGTCTAGGTTTATTCAAAATGAAGTATGTGAAAAGTATATAACTATCATTTTCACAATTTAGCCCTAAAGTTTAGAAACTTGTATATGGAATGAAAATTGCATTGAAGAAGGAAAATTATTCTCTTTTCCATTAAAAATACAATTGTTTTTGCCAAAGAACTAAGAATACAGGAATTCCCATTTGTCTGTACAATAGTTTAATGGCAATTATAGTACTGCCTGTGTGCCAGTAAGTGGACATGGGCTGAGCTGTATTTTTGAGACATGATGGTTTTAGGATATAATGTAAGACGGAAAGCCTGATTAAGCAGAGTTTAAAAAAATAATAAGAGGAAATAAAAAAGGGAGTTGGGAAACTTAAGGGAAATTATTAAAAAGTGCAGTGGTCAATAAAGGCAGCTAGGCTTCATACAAATCACTGGCTCTTACTTGCTGTTGTTTTAAGTTAATTGCTCCGAAAGAGACACCGCATTGCCTGGAGGCTTCTGTTTATAGCACCGTACAACTATTCTGTGGTACCTGAGAGGTTTTTCAAATAAAAGTCTCCATTTGCCATCAGGAACAATGTTTCTCTCTCTGATTACAAAATTAAATTGGATTTTGCTTTTGTTGTCTAGTTGGTGAACAAGTGAAAAGGTAGTCCACGAAGGCACCTCTTCTGAATTGTTTTTCTTTTAGACTATTAAGAAATTTCAATATAAAATATGTGTAAATGAAATATCAAAGTTATGTAAGATGAAAGCAGGGAAATGGTTCATTTATGTGTTTCTTTAATTTTACTCCTAATGTGTGTAATTAGAATAGCTTTTTATTGTAATTGTCTGAATGCTTTATGCCTCAGAACCTGAGCAACTATAGAACAAAAAAGAATTTCTTAACTGGTCATCCTTTTTGCACTAGTAGACTTTTTTTCTGAATAGTTTACGTATTTATGTATTTGATCTAAGCCAAAATCCTATTTTAGTTTGGACTAATTAGAAGTTATTATGTGTGCTACAAATACTGATTCAAATTCCTGTTGGTATTTTTGTAGCTATTGTTTATAAGAAAATGTATCATATTTATACAGTGATAAGGTTGGTGGTTTAGATGCATGAGCACCTAAATGCATGAGGAGTTTCATCAAAGCAGCTTCCCAAAGCAAAGTATGTATTTGCGTATTTGAACAGAGTCACTGATGGAACTTTTTTTCATTAGTTAGCAAAGAAACCTACCTAAATACTGCAGCAGAAATCAGAGTACTAACTTTATTTGCCTACTACATTTCCATGCATAAAATTACCATGTTCTGGATACTGCACCAACATATTGGCCAAAGTCCTCATCTAACATTAATTGCCATTCAGGTCCACTGAAGTCAGTGAACAAAAAGTAGCTCGTTCAGTGTTTTTCGGTTTATTTACATTTAATTTTATTTAGAAATATTCTGTTTAATGATTAACAATTGCAAAAAGATTTAAATACAATTTAATATTTCCTGTCTCCTTGTCCTTGAGTAAGCATATGTAGCAGATAGTTGTGGACACTGTAATGTATTCTACTTACCATTGTTCCTTCTCTTTTGCAGACATTTGGGCCTAGATTTAGTTCCTCGGAAGGACTTTGAGGTTGTGGATTCAGATCAGATCAGTGTTTCAGATCTTTATAAAATGGTAAGAAATCTGTGGGAGTTTCCTTGTGAGTTTTCACTTTGGGAGGGAAAGAAGAGAAAAAAAAAATCTTTCCTCTTACATATTTTCTTGATTAGAATAGTGTGGTAGGCTTTTTTGTTTTTTTTTCATCTTTTTTGTTCACACCCTTACCATGAGAATAGTCAGTGTCTCCAGTACAAGTGGAATGCTATTTACTATTTCAAGGCAATTTACAAAATAACGTAGTATAAAAGATACAGGAAATAACTTTGAATGTTGTTTCTTCCTACAGTTTTTTGTTCTTTAAATCTTTCAGACACAATCTTTAAATCCATCAGACACAGCTAATGGAGATAATTTTAAACTTTGGTATTTGTTGCTAAAATCAACATACTGGCATTGAATGAAGTAGCAATAATCTTTTTTCACTATTTGTATAATTAAAGGAAAATAGGTCTGGAAAATCTTAAAGGGTCATCCAGTCCATTCTCCCACTTAATGTCAGAATCAACAGTCTCTGTCATTACTGACAATTTCTTCTTTTTCTAAAAATCTCCAGTGGCTGAGAGTCCACAGCCTACCCAGGCAATCTTTTTGCTTGGCTCGCTGTCTTTACAATTTGTAAATTTTATTAATGGTGAAAAGAAAATGCATGAAGTTTTTTTTTGTTGCAGGATAAGCTTTACATCTTCCTGTTGTGTCCACAGAGAAAAATTACTCCCTGCCTGTTTGCACCACCTTTTATGTACTGGAAGACTGTTGTTATGTCCCATTCAGTCTTCTCCTTAGGCTAAACAACTCCATTTGTTTTTGTTTTCCTTCATAGGTGAGATTTTCTAGACCTCTGGTTCCCACATATATTTTGCAGACATTAGACAAGATAATCTGCAGTTTGCCGTTTAACACTTGCCTTTTCCATGTACATTGTTGAATTCTGTCTGGTGGGAAATACAAGGTCTTGGAAGCACCACAGTTTAACTGTGGTAATAGCTTGCAGAGGTCTGTTGATTTGAAAGTGCCATGAACCAGACAGATAACCCTGTGAGTTTTATTGACATACAATGAAGAAGTCTTAACAGGCTGCTTTTGGGTTGCATGATCGTTACTTCAACAACAATTATTAACTTGCTGGGAGAAACAGAAATGTTCCTTGCTGTAAGATCTAGTGCTGGTCATCCTACTTCCATTAATTAAAACTTCCAGAAGGTCCATGAGAGTAACTATTTGATTCTTTCCGGAGAGTGTGCAGATGTGGATGAAAAGAAAAATCTGCTTCTAAGGATGTGCATAGGTAATAAACATCTTTGCCCTGTTTCAAAGATTTCTGAGCTCACAGAGAAGAAGGAGGGAGACTGATGAATAAGTTACTTTAAGCAAAAGTTATTCTTGAACATTAAGGCCATCCCTGTTGTGTGGCAGTGTCCTTTAGAAAACACGTGGTATGTTGTAATAGGAATGTTGTTTTGGATTATTTATACCATAGTACAGTGGATTTCATGGAAAGAAATAAAAACTGTGCTATATAAGAAAAAAACAAAGTACACCAATCTACAGTAATGATTTTTAAGTTTGTTCCTGATTTGCCATAGACTGAAGAGAGTTTGGTGCTATTACAAGAGAGTTTTCCTTCACATAGAGTACAGAAATAACTTTTGATACAAAATTAAATCAGTAATGACTCACACAGAATGCAAGTTAAGTTGCTAACAGGGTTACTCTATGCTTCTTTCTGAAGGTGTTGTGTTGTTTTTGTTTTAAATACTTCTAATACAGCAATAGCTAATGTTTAATTGACAGAGTTTTCTGATTACATCCCCCATCTTAGCCCTAAATAAAACATCCACAGCACAGTTTTCTGCTCAGACCGGTGCTGGTATTCAGGGCATGATCATTAGTCAGTTCACACTTCACTATTGCTTTAGTTTGTAAATTCAGGAAGACAGTGCTGTCTGATCACATCTAGTATGCAGTCTGAAGGCAATTTCAGGAACCAAAACATCTGAAAACCTATTATTTGCCTAACTTAAATTTTGTAGCAGTTGAAGATTTAAATTTTTTTTCTTTTCACCCATGGAGAGAATCCTTCGTACTCCTGGCAAAATACTTAATGAATTATCAAATCAGCAATGAGATTTTACATTGCAAAATAATCTTGTGGGAATAGTCATGAGAGCCCAATTACTTTTTCATATTTGCAGAACTGTGGAATGTTAAATGTACCATAGAAGATAGTCTCATATTAGCAGAAAAATGGATGAAGTATCCCTAGGCTTTACCATCTGTGACAAGAAATTGAAGCATTTTATACAGAGTCATTAGTCTCAGCATTGCTTCCCCTGGTAAAATTTTCAATTTAAAAATTTTGTGAATCTTTTTTAACTCCCATTTTACTTTGCTGTAGGTATTTGTGACTACTCTATGAGTCCACGTATATCCAGGTTCTCCAGATTAATCATTATGAAGCTAAATATTAGTGGCTTCAGGACAAGCAGGATTTGTCAGAAATTGTCTTTATTCTTGAAAGAAACCAAATTGCCCATTCCTTATGACGATGTTTGTGATTTTAACTAATGCAATAAATACTTTTTTTTTCTTTCTTTCTTTCTTTTTTAAATTGACATTACTTTTGAAATTGTGAGAAAATATGTTGTCAGAATTTTGCCACAGAACTCAGTGCTGGAGTTGCCACTAGATTGAATCTGTCATTTATCAACACAAGTCCAGCAGAATGCCAGTAACCCTTGGATAGCACTTTTTAGTGAGAGGGATTACAAGACACAAATGTCTGGAGGCATTTGCAAGAATCAGAAATGTTCAAACCTGGCCATTAAGTATGTTTTGCTTTTCTATAGATGTATTCATTTGTGTATGTGTCTTCAGGAAGAATTTAAGAGTTGCATGAAAAGCGCAACTACTGCCTATGTTACTCACAGGTCTTAGCCGTTTCTCTCAACTATCTAAAAAAACTAAATTATGAATTTACAAGAGTTCCTAATTAAATAGAGAAGTTCCAAATTAATGCTGCCATCGCCCTCATAATTGGTTATGTTTTACTCAGAAAATGAGTTTGGTAAGAGTAATTATAAAACTTGAAAATAGAGACTTCAGTTGTTCAGATCTCTACTAGAAAAGGAAGCTAACTGAACACAGACTGTGGAGGAAGTTCATAAAATCTCTCTGTGATTGGTTTGTTTAATGAAGCAGATTGTCAGAGGACAGGTTTGTGTATGTTTGATTCGAAACCCTCTTAAGAAGTTGGTTGAGAATATGAAGTTAGAAAGTTTGTTTGAGGCTGACTTGATTGTGATAGGATTTTCAGGCATTATTAGGAAAGGGAGGAGGAAGCACAACAATAAAAACCAATATTGGTAGATACGTGGAACAAAAAGAAAAAAATCCCAACTATTTTCAGCAAGGAGGTAAGTAACAGTGAGTGTGAACTTGTTCAGAGTAGATGATTTGAAGATGTTCCAATTTACTTCCAGAACAGAAGTCTAATGGGTAGAGGAAGAGCAGCTGATGCCACATTTAGATTTTCATAAGGAAAAATCTTTGTTTTTTTAATTGAAATTCTCCTAAGATCATTAGTTCTAGGAGAAATTTCTGTAAAGTAAACACAAAACTAATTAGTAAGACCACACTGAAAAAAATAGTGAAGAGTGGTTGTCAATAATTTGGTTAAATAGGAGGGATGAATCAGCTGAATTTTCTTATGGTCATCCTCCATTTTGTAGTGATTCATGTTTCATTAATAACTGGATGATGAAAGAGGCAGTATGCTTACTAAGTATGCAAATACCACAGTAGTTTATTGAATGCTGAGTAAAAAGGAATAAATTCTATTCTCAATCTACTGACTACATTCCTGTTAATAGAAACAGTAAATAGTTAACCTTGCTTGCTGCCAGAGTGCTCTTCTGACTTGCATTAAGCTTGCTGTTTAGCAGAACCCTGCCAGTCAATTCCCAGCCTATACCATGGAACTATTAGCCTCTCCAGGTGCAGGACTTCGTGTCCTTGCTGAATTTTCTAAGGTTCCTGTTAGCCAATTCCTCTGGATTGCCTAGGTCCCTCTGAACGAAGGTAGCCTCCTTGAATACATTGATTACTGCCCTCAGTCTAGTATCATCTGTTAATTTAGACCAGGTAGGTCTTAGGATAGACCCCTGACAATCCAAATGTGTTGTTTTTTAATTTTTTCCAATACAGTTAGTCAACCCAGCCAGGTGTAACTTCACAACTTGGGTACAAGGATGCTGCAGAAGACTGTGTTGAAGGCCTTGCTAAGGTCAAGGTAGACAACATCTGCTAGTCTTCCATCATCCAGAGATCTAGTCATTTTACCGCAGAAGGCAATTATAGGTTGATCAGGCATGATTTACCTTTGGTAAATCCATGTTGGCTGTTTTCAGTCACCGTCTATTTCATGTGCCCAGAACTGGCTTCCAACACATACACTCTGGGAAAGGGTAAACGAAACTAACTCAGTTAGTGGTTGTCTGTATTGTAATAGCATGGTCCTGAAGCATAAAAGCAGAGCGTTAGTGAGATCTAGTCTTTTATCTGTGAAAAATTTTAAACGTGATTTTTGGCCACTCGTTGTTAGAGGTTTGCCCAAATGCGTGCTCTGTAAGCAACTGTGTTGGCTGCGTAGCTCTTTAGATCATCCCTCACATCTCTGTTGCTTGAGTCTATCTCCCACTTTCTTACTTGGATTTAGAGCTGAGTTTCAGTCAGAAGAAGCCAGGATAGCTTGAGCAGTTTAAGTTACTGATCTTTTCTATGCCAGCTGATTCTGAATGGTTGCAGGTGACAAAGATTAAATAGGCAACTCAGCCTGCTAATCTAAGAGGGCTTTAACATTCAGAAAGCATATTCATAATAATATTCAGAAGTAGTGAGACAGGCAGTGGAGCTGGAGATCGTTATTTCTTCTGCTGGCAGTGTGAAAGAGGACATTTTTATAACTATGCATGTAAACAGAAGTCAAAATATACCATTTAACTTACTATCTTCTTGATTTAGTCTCATTATGAAGATTATCTTTCCTTTTGTGATAGCAAGTCTTATTTTTCTTCTGTGGAGAAGGCAGTGGCATAGTTTGGAAAAAGTGTTGATGAATACATCTTCTGGAATATCTTTTACTTTCATCTCTTTTGAAGCTACAAGGTTATCAAAAGATCATGCTGCTCCTGATAGAAAGCGTGTATGTTTTTTCAGAATAAGATGTTGGGTATGTAATAGAAGGGTAGAGATGGGGGAGAATGAAGAGAATATGTATTACTGTGCAGTAGTGTTAATATTTCAGTTTAAAATGCTAATGTTAAGATGAATATGCGTGGACAGGCATGGTGAAATCACTAATGATATGTTTTTTAAAGCTCTCTGAAACCTTTTCGATTTGGATTAGTATTTAAATCTCCATTTGTAGATTAAATGGGTTCAGTGAGACTTGCTGTCCATTTTCTGATTATAACATTTCCTTTTAGTACGACGGGCTGTAAATGCGTGATCACCCTCCAAGTTCCATTGGAGATGTAGCTCTTTATACTGACGCTTCTGTATAGGTGTTAGTTGAAATTGTAGAAAAGTTTTTAACTGTTTATCAGGATTTCATTTCCAGATCTGAGCAAAAAGTTAAAAAAAAAAAAAAAAAGTGTAAAATTCATCCTTCTTTCTAGATGTCAGTTTTTTAGTTGTTGTTGATGTTGTATGTTTCTGTTTTTAAAAAAAAAAAAAAACAAATGCACATTTTCATGGACTAGCATACTGATAGATGAAGATTAGGTATCCCCTCATTTAGAAAGAGAATACATAGATTATGCAGTATACAGTGATGGACTTCTCAAAAAGAGAATTTCCAGTGTTCTGGAAAATTCTGTCTAGCTTGTGACAACCATTTACATTCAAAGCTAAGGTAAATACAACCTGTAAAATGTATTAGTCTAACAGATGGCTTAATTGGGAAAAGCCTTTAGGAAACCTGGTGGTCTTGTGAGTAATAATGTATTGTGGGAAAAAAAGTGAGGAGTTGATAATAATCTTGAACAATTGTATTTTTAAAATACTGTTTAATGCTACACAGATGTAATGTAAATATTTCTTACTTTCAAAAAGGTTTAAATTTTACTTTTCTGTATCTCCACAGCATTTGTCAAGTAGACACAGTGTCCAGCAGAGCACGTCACAGGTAAACACCATCTACATTAGAATTTTTGCTGTCTTTAATTCTTTGATAATGTATCTGTATATAAAGTTATGATGGAGATTATTGGTCAAGTCCCTACCCATGTTCCTCAAAAGATCCTCAAAAATAATTCACTTAAGGTCCTTCTTCAGCTTCCACTTAGGCCTCTTTTCCTCAGTTCTGAGTGTTGTTCTTAACAGAACAAGTTCTCAAGTGAGATTGAAAGCCTCAGTCTGCCCATGTGAGTCTTCTTTCTAACTTCTAACGCATAGCTTAGGAGGCTTTTATTTTACATATCCTTTCTGTAGGAATGTAATCCTTTCTTGGTCATGGAATCTGAGTCTAATCTTTCCTAGAGAAATGTGCTTCCACAGGTACCAGTCCTTAAAGGATGGGAATTTACTTGGATTGAATTCAAAATCCAGAACAAAATTAATTTTAAGCTACATTTTGAAAGCTAGTACAAATCTGGGTGGAAAAAGTGAAAATATTAAGATTTTCTTTGTTAGTGTCTACCTGTCTAGCACATTCAGAGGAGACTAGCCTAGTGAGCTCAGGTTATTCATGCAACCAGCTTATTAAAATCAGCCTACAATGGATATAAAGTGCTATCAAAATTAAAGGATAATTATTTTATTTCTAATTATACTATTCTTTTTCTCCACCCCAATTTTCACTGTTGTAAATAGGTCTTGATATACTGAATCAAAAATATAAAGCTTTCTGCTATTTGACTTTATTGGTTGCGTATGTTATCAACTGACATTGAGATTTCTTTTTGTTATACCTGCAGGGTTATTAGCCTCTAAGGCCTGGTTCTAAATGATCTCCATAAATGAATTGCAGCTGTTAAAAAGAAATAACATAAACATTATGCTTAAAAACTTGAGTAGAAGTCCTTCTACTGAAAAAGGAAATCATCAAGTATCACCATAACACTGTCTTACTGTAGCTCATTTTCAGAACCAGAATCAAGACAATATTTGAGAAGCAGGATTGATTTGGTTTATTTGAAAAAAAATACATTTCAAATTTATAAACCATATATCTCTTATTTACTTGGTTTCATGGTTTCTCAACTGTTCAAAAGAAAAGTGGAAAAAAAGAGGAAGAAAACCTTGTCAACTGTCTCTAAGACGGGATGTATTTGAGATTAAGCTTTTACTTGATGGAGAAAGGAGAGCAAAGTTTCAGTTGAAATTATCAAGTCAGTCATATCTCCTTTATTTATGACAAAGTAAAAATCACTATCACTGTTTTTAATCAGGTGGATACAATACGTCAGCGTCATGGAGAAGCTTGCCGTATGCCAGTGCCTCATCACTTCTTCCTCAGTCTAAAGAGCTTCACCTACAACACAATTGGAGAAGACACAGATGTCTTTTTTTCTTTGTATGATGTTCGAGAAGGCAAGCAGATCAGGTAGGACTTTATCACATAATTAAAATGACTTATAGGAAAAAAAAAATTGTGAACCAAGCACGTGATTATTGGAACATGTGACTATTCATGTGACAACTGAAAGGAGAACACTGATAAATCATGAGTTGACAGTCCTACAATGCATATATGAGAATATCAGTAATGCTGATCATTGTGTATGAGATTTGTTGCTTATATATTATCAAAGCATTAAAGGCACAGAGTAGTTGAATTTTGTTTAGGTTTCTGACATGGTTTGTGTACTTTACTGAAGGTCTTAGTATTTAGCAGCTACATTTTTAGGGCTGTTGTTTAAGAAGTACCAATAATTATAGGGACACACTGTATGACTTTCGGAAAGAAGACTGCTGTGTGTTTGTGTGCTGACTTGAGGCTCTTGCGCTTTCATCAAGTCCTTGCTTTACAGGCATGTTACAATATCAGTGATTTTCATCACTCTTATTAACAATGTAAATTGGGACATTTGTATTCATCCTTATGTCTAGGCTGGGCAACTGTGCTGTACATTGAGGTAACTGATACTAATGTCAGGAAATATAAAATGTGCTGCATTTTTCCTTTGTGTGTGTTTTGAAAACATCAGAATATGTAGAAGAGTATTGCAGCATATGTATTGTGTTTTGGAAATGAAGGAAATGTAGCTTGGTCTGACCAAGCATGATTCTGGGGGCTTTTGGGGCTTTGATTAAAGCATGTCCTGGCAGTTGACACTGACAGCTTTTGGTACTGTGATCAAAACTGTCCTACATATTTAACAAATGAGATTAGATTTGTTCCAAACTGAGGAAAGAGCCCCCAAAATGTTCTTTCTTTTCTTTGGAAGAACATTATTCTGTCCATGGAAGCTCAGAGTAGAAAGGTAATGGTTTTGTAGCTTTTCAGAATACAATCCACTAAAAAAATGTTATATATTAGAAAGCTCTAATGACTTGATTACATCTTATAAATATGTCTGCCATCATTTAGTTTGGCAACTTAAAGATAATTTTGCAGAATGTGGCAAGAATGTCTACTCTGATGCTACATCATGATTATTTCACCCCTACTGCCTGAGAAATGCTTATTTTGATATAGGTAGGAGTACATGCCTATGATTCTTCTACAAGGGAATTGACAGAAAATAGTTGTTAAGAGGGAAAGAGGAAGATGGCAAATCAAAACAAAAAAATATCCATAATTAGTTCATATCAAAAACCAGAAAAAAAAAAGATGAGAAAAGCTGCAGGAAAGAGGAAAGGACAAACTACTGTCGTGACTGTGGAAGGCCTCAGAAATTGCTTCAAAAGATTAATTGTCTTGGGCTGCACTTTGCATAGCATGTTAACATTGAGTGGGAAAACCTTGAGGGTTTTTGCCAATGATAAAAAGAAAGTAATAGTTACAATGAGAAAAGGTGCAAAGAGGGTTCAGGGAGATTTAAATATATATAGTAATGCTTTGATGTGCAAACAGTTACTTAGCTCTTCATGTTATGCATCAATGAGCTGCTGGAGTGAAAACAACATTATTTTTATAATGTCTTACATCCCAAAGAGGGGTGGGCAAGAAGTGTGTAATGAGGCTAGGCTCTGCTTTAGAGAAGAAACCTAAAAGCAGAAAACAGACAAACACACTGCTACAAATTTAGAATGATGTGTTTATATCTGCTTTAGAAGATGAAGTCTCTTTCCTCTTTTGTGTGCATCAGGAAACAGTACATTAAGGTAAAAAAGAAGCAAAGCTGCATGCTGCATTCTAAGTGAACTGGACAAATTGACTTTTCTCAAACGGTTTTGACGTTGATGAATTTCTTACCCAAACTCTTTCCACTGTTGTGCTGGAGATTGACTGGCTTTCAGTGTTAGTGCTTTGGACACAGTAGATTACAAACCTCATTGAACCTGTTGGTTGCAATAGTTGTTTCCCAGTCAGGTTAACTGAAGAAAAAGTTAAACATTCCACTGTTTTTTCAGTAGCTGAAGTAATAGTATGCACCAATTATGGATTAGCAATCAGAAGTCTGGAGCAGCAGTTGAAATGCAATTTGAGATGTATTCTCTGGTTCTGAATACAAGTATGGTTATTGTACAGTTAGTGATTTGTGCTGTCTAAAAAGAAGCATGGAAAAGATGATGTTGGGGAAATACAGATAGCGAGAACAATGCTGCTATCAGGGGTGTAAGACTTGGAGATAAAAAAAAAAAGAAAAAATGACTGAATATTTATTCTGACAAAATTATGAAAACAAATACTTGTGAGAATATAGAACGGGATTAATAACTGTCTGCCTCAATAACTTGTTTCAGCCCATACCAGAAACAACCTGTCAATTTGATAATGGCTCAGACCAAAAGGGGCAAAAGTCTATTTGTATGTTTTAAAGTCTTTGGGAGTTTTTGTTGCAAAAGTTGTCCTATGTTTTTACTTACAAATACATTAGACAAGCAACAAAAACTTTGGTACTAAACTTTAATACCTCTGTTTGTTTATCATGTTGAAGGTCAAGGAAAATGAGAAACTTCAGCTAGTTTTGATAACAGCCAATGGGGAAGTACAACCCCATTGTGAGAATTAGCTTGGGGTGAATGACCATGAAATGATAGAGTTCATAATAACTAGAAAAGAAAGAAAATGTTAACGTAAAGATGGTGAACTTCAATAAGGCAGGTGTTGATAAACATCGAAAAAAGTCGGATAAACCGTTGTTGAGGAAAGAAACTTGAGAGTTGTCAGTTCCTTAACAAGATAATATAAAGAGCATAAAAGGAAATTGTTCCAATATGAAGGAAAGATGAAATATATGGCAACAACAGAAAGCCTGTATTGTGTGTTCTGTGGTGAAATAGTCTGGAAGAAAGTATTAAAAAATAAGAAACTGATGAAATTGCACAAACAGGGATGGAAAAAGACAAACTTGTAGAAAAAATGCAGTTAGCAAAGGACATCGAGAACAACGAAGAATAATTCCATAATGCTTTTGTAGCAAGAAGGTTTTTAAAAAAAAAAAATCAAGAAATAACAGATTAAAGGGGACATTAAGCTATCAGCAGATGTTACCAAGATAGCTGGAGTATTTGATAGCTGTTTTGCCTCAATCTCCCTAAAAAGGCCAAGTGCAATCAGATGACAAATACAAAAAGTTCCGGAACAAATAAACTATTTATTAACACTTAAAAGCTAACAAGAAGATAGGTAAAAGTCGACATAGGTTTGTCAAGCAGAAATCACATCAGAACACACTACTTTTATTCTATTATATGGGAGTGCGCCCCATGCCTCAACAAAACAGAAGCATTAGTCTTGGTATAGTAAAACAGAGACATATAGGCTTGGTGAAACTGCTGTAAAGGAGAGGAAAACTGGTGGAAAATCTTATCCAGTGTTGTCTGTGCTGGAGGGATGGAATTAATAAGTTTTTTTTTGTTGTTTTAAACAGCAGGGTTTTTGTGCAGCAGTATTTTGATGGATGGAAATAAACTAAATTATGTAAAGTAGTGAGGCTTAGCTATCTTTACTATAGTTTTCTTTTTTACTAAGAAGTGCACAAAATTATGCTTAACTTCAAAAATTATGCATTTACAAACATGATGTAAATTTTACTGAAAATAAGCTTGAAGAATCCATTAAGCATAAGAAAGGATACGTAAATTGCAGTATGATTTTTTTTCTTTATATCTTTAAACATTTTTTTATTCTGGCTTCATCTTAAACCAGAGTAGATGTTTCTAGCACACTATTTTACCACTTACCATATTTTGCTCCATTGAGGCTTAGAAGTTTCTTGTCTTCCAAGAATGTCCCTAATCATTACGAAGAGTGAATAGAATAAAGAAGAAAATGTGATGTGATAGAATTTGAAAAACTGCGGCCTAATTAGTAATTATGCATGGGAAATAGTGTCTTGCATATTTCTGCTTGTGTAATCCTCCTCCTTCCCACTTACTGTGTCTTTACCATGCCTGTTATAATAAGGACTCCCTCATGACTGGAGATTTTGAAAGATGAGAAAGGTAGCAGTGGTAGTGTTCATAGGTTTGACAGAGGAAATCCAGGTTGATGTTTCTCATACAGAGTATACTCGAGACCTTTTCATGAGACCGGACTTTCTCTACAATGTCTGTAGAGGGCATGCTTTTGCTGATGTCCTCCTCTGTTTAATACATAGCATTATGAGATTTTACAATCCTCCAGCTGGTCTATCAGAATGCACCATTACCTGTGTTTTCTTTTTTTTTCTTTCTGCAAAGAGCCTTTTCTTGCTGTCATTTTACCTTGGTACTGTATTGTGTGGAAACTCTATGAAGTACAAGCATGGTCCATGCTGGCCTGCAGACAGTCAGGCAGGTACATCAGATTAGCTACCTGGGCAAAACAAGAAATTGCCTGGGAATGTAGAGAGAATTAGAAAAGCAAAAGCTCAGCTAGAGTTGAATGTTGTGCTGGTTTTGGCTGGGATAGAGTTAATTTTCTTCATAGCTCCTATGGTGCTACGTTTTGGATTTTTGATGAAAGTAGTGGTGCTGACACACCGCTGTTCAGCAGTTGCAGAGCAGCACTTCACAGCCCAGCACTGCTCTGCTCCTCACGCTGCCCTGCCAGCGAGGAGGCCGGGGGTGCCCCAGGAGCTGGGAGGGGGCACAGCCAGGACAGCTGGCCCAGGCTGGCCAGGGGGATATCCCATATGATACAACGTCATGCTCAGTGAGAAAAGCTGGGGGGCTGCTGTTGCTCAGGGCTGCTGTTTCTCTCCTCCTCTCTCCTCCTCTCTCCTCCTCTCTCCTCCTCTCTTCTGTCTGTATCTCAACCCATGAGTTTTCTAACATTTTCCCTTCTCATTCTCTTCCCCCATCCCACTGGGAAGGGAGGGAGCGAGCGGCTCTGTGGTGCTTAACTGCCTACTGGGGTTAAACCACACTCATGTAAAGAAGGAGAGAACGTTATACACGCGCATACATGCACATGGCTTCTGTGGGTACATTGGCAGCAAATGAAAGACAAAGGAAAACGTGGCCCTGAAGCTGTGGATAAGTTGAACGTGGTCAGTAGCATGCCCTTGCAGCAGACAGCTGACGATGTTCTGGACTATACTAGCAAGAGTGTAGCCAGCAAACTTTAAGTGAGAGAGCAACCAGAATGCATCAAGCTGTGCCTAGGGGCGGAGGAAGAGCGAGTTGAGAGCTTATG
>VXAA01003462.1:13484-27903 GCA_013399115.1 Anseranas semipalmata
GCCCCCCTGCTACCAAACCCTTGCCATGTAAACCCAATACACTGATTTTATAAAAATATATTTTATATATTTATTTTTATATTTATTTTATTTTTTTATAATGTTTTATAAAAATATGTAAAGTTCTTTTTTCTTTCCTCTTGGTGTTTTTTTCTCTCTCTCCCTCTCTTTCTCTTTTCTTCCATTCTTGCTCTTCCTCCCTGTTTATCATCTTTATCTTCATCTTTATCTTGTCTTCTACTACAGTAATACTTTGAAGTTCTACTTAGTGAACACTTCTGTTCCCTAAACAAAGAGGAGAAAGAGAGTTAAGTATTTCAGTGTAATGAGGCATACAGTTCACACTAATCAGATTTGGAAATCTGTAATACAGAAGCCAATTCAGTGCACTTAAATCAGTATACACATGAACATCTGTATTACCACATCCTGAAGCATGACTAGGTTTTGGTTTGCTCTATTGTTTTTTTTAAGAATTAAAAGGTAAAAATACCTTTTATTAGTACAAGTGAATAAAACCATAGACTTACATTTTATGTATAAGCGGTCTTGGTGGAAAGTGTACACATAAATAAATAAACAAACAAATTTGGTTCTAGGTATCGTAAGAAAACAGAAAAAAAAAATCTTACATGGCATGACTAAGACTTCCTTTTAATTTCAGATAAATAAGTTTTATCTTGTTAATATTGTCAATGATGGATTACAAAGCATTGGGAAGAGCATCACCAGCAGGTTGAGGGAGGTTTTCATTTCACTCTGTTCAGCATTGTTGAGGTCACATCTGGAGTGCTGTGTCCAGGTCTGGGTTTCCCCCTATAAGAGAGACATGACCATACTGGAGTGAGTCTAGAAAAGGGTCACAAAGATGATTAAGGTCTTGGAGCATCCATGGAGATGCTGAGGGAGGCTGAGGAGCATCTCTCATCCATGAGAAGCTGAGAGAAGCTGAAACTGTTGAGCCTGGAGATCAGAAGGCTCGGGGGATCTTATCAATGTGTATATGATATGATATATGTACATGATGGGAGGGAATAAAGAAAACAGTGCTAGGCTCTTCTCACCTGTGCCCAGTGATAGGACAAGACACAATGGGCACAAACTGAAACACAGAAAATTCCATTTAAGTGGAAGAATATACATATATATATATATATATATATATTACTGTGAGCATAATCAAACACTGGAACAGGTTGCCCAGACAGATTGTGGAGTCTTTGTCTTTGCTGATATTCAAAACTGGCCATGGCTCTGGGCAATCTCTCCTAGCTGACCCTGTTTTCAGCAGAGGGCTGGAATAGACAGTCTCCAGAGATTTCTTCCAGGCTCAAGTGCTCTGTGACTATGGGAAAATATATCTCAAGATCAAGAAACAGTAAGTTTTAAAAACTATATCTAAGAAGTAACACCTACAACTTTTGAAAACTTTTACTAATTTAACAGTCTTTCTGCAGCATGGAAAAAAAAAAAAAAAAAAAAAAAAAAAAAAAAAAAAAAAAAAGAGAGTGAGAGAAAGATCAACAATGTGTTAAAATGTATTTCCTGGACAGCCTGCTATTATTTGTGCTACAGTGTTATATCAATGTCTTCATAATTCAGATGTGTTCACACAGGGCAGTTATGGAGTGAGAGTTTTACAGCCTTAAACTGGAAAATAAATAAATAAGCAAATAAAGAAACCCAAAGGAGAGATGGAAAATCTCTCCAGAAAGGAAAACAACTGACTTGTTTAATGTCACAGGTTAGGCAATCTGCAAACTGAGGGACAGAACCTGATGTAAGTATGCTGTTTACATAGTCATAACATCATTCCATTGAAGTAAAATTTGACAATTAATATCCTGAGCATCTACAAGCCAAATTCTATAATGTGTGATAAATTAATGCTTGAGAAAGTCTCTGAAGGAAGCATGTGAGCTATGAAGATCTGAGATTGAATCTTCCATTCTTGCCGTTCAAGTAAAAAAAATATATATATATATTACTCTTGCCTGGGAATTTGAAAATGAGAGGATGTTTAAAGATATTCTTGGCTCCCTTAATCTGTCTATACTGACCTTCCAGCCGATTGAAGACAACCAGTCAGAACTAGTTACCTGCAGGAAAGATTAACTGACAGTAATTTTTATGACTTGTTTTGGTGGTTTAATCTTGCATGTTTTATCTTGATATAACGCAGACTTAATGATCTGCCACAGTTAATTACTAGACGGTTACCATAACTAAAATCCGGTAAACAGCAGCTTTCTAGACTACCAGTTTGTGTTACAAATTCCAATTTCAGACAGAGGGCCTGTGGATGGGCTTAGTACCTATGAAAATGCTAAAAGCAATATACATTTGACAATTTTAGCTGTCATGCCAGAACCTGAGATTGCAGCTGAAAATTCAGTAGCAAAGTCATGTAAACATAGCTCTAGTTTTAATGGTTCATCCATAAGATCATAGAATTACAGAATTGTTTAGGTTGGAAAAGACTTTTAAGATCATCAAGTCCAACCATCCACCTAACACTACAAGTCCATTGCTAAACCATGTCTCTAAGCACCACATCCACAAGTCTCTTAAATACCTCCAGGGACAGTGACTCTACCACCTCCCTGGACAGCCTGTTCCAATGCCTAACCACCTTTTCTGTGAAGAACTGCCCCTCAGATGGAGTGAAGGGGAGGTTTCAGATAAACCCCAGTTTCTTGAATTCTTTGCTTAAAGGGGAGATAAGTGGTAAAACTGTAGAAAGTTATGCTGTCTTAATGTCCTCAGATTCATTAAAAGTGTAAAATTGGAATTTAAGATGGAGAAAATAGAACATACTGTACAGCTCTCAAGGCTATTGGGCAGGAGGATATCCTCACTTACTACGTAAATGTTCACATGTCTAATGCTGTTTGTTAGGGGAAAATACATCACACCATATATAGTAGCAAGGCCAAAGAGGTATTTCCAGTAGGCTCATACACATGTATCACAAACTTACACGTTACATACATATGTGTATAGTACAAACGCAAACAGCACCAATGGCCCCATCCTGCTTCCCTCTCTGGCTGAGCAGGATCTGCTACTGAGAATACATATAAATATACATACATATAATGTGGATCCCTCCAGCAACTGGGCGCAAACACTTGGTCTCTCCAGTAGCTGACACTGGATCCCAGTCTCCCCAGTGGCTAGATCCTGGCCATAGGAGGCACTGAGACTGCAGCTCCACTATAGTTGCTGGTATAGATCATCTGATAAACACCCACAGCCTACACACAGAAGGCTAGCTGGGACTTCCCTGGTGTTCAGTAGCTAAATCCCATGTGGTCTTGCCCTTAGAGGCACACACACCAGCGAGTCTTGTGCCCAGAGACCCCAGATGCCACAGTCTCCCTAGCAGCTGACCGGGACCCTGGTCCCCCCAGTAGCCAGCTCCTACTATGGTCTCACCCTTAGAGAGATGCACAAACCTCTGGCTCCCAGGACACTTCGCCTATTCACTGGCTAGTCTGGCTTGATCTTTGCTAGTGATCAAACATACTTGCTCCAGTTTCTGGCAACACCAACACATGGAATCCTGTGACCCAAGGTCACACTCCAGTTGCTGGCACTTAAGTCCACTCTGGTCTCTCCAGCTGCTGGCACCACAGGAACATGGGCCGTCCAACCCCAAGTTGACTCCAGCTGCTGCACTCAGATCCCTGTATGCACACATGTATATCAGATAGTGGGTGCCTCCCACCAGAAAAGGGTAAGAAATGGAGTTTAATAAGAAGATAAGACAGACAGTGCTGATCAGGTACAGGGCAGAGCCAGACAAACATACTGACCAGCAAACAGTTTATGTGTCTGACCCTTTTTACCACCTTATCCTTCTGTTTTCCCCTACTTATTTCTCCCCAGATCACCTACATCCCTCCCTTTCCCCACTGTTGGTTCCTGCCCTAAATGTCCCACAGTAAGTCTGGTACAACCCCAAAATGCTCTTCTCCTGAATCCCATCATGTGTCCCAAAGCCCTAGTCAGTGGCCTTCCTCAGTCCCAAAGGTGCTCTGGGTAGCTGCTTCCCTTGACCTTTCTTGATGGATTTCATGCCTGGACACTAGGGCTAAGGGTCTCCTGGGACAGCCCTGAGAGTGATCTGGACAGGGTTTTGCTTCCTCGGGGTCCTTAATTTGTGTTCCTATCTACATTTGTGCCCCTGTGGTCTTTTGGGCTTGTGGAGACAGGCCTTTTCTAGATTGATGGTCGGATATTATTTGGGCTCCTCCACCTGCCATTGTCTCTCTCTGCTCCTTCATGCATGTGTACAATAGCTTTTATGCACATAACCTGGCACTCTTCATATATAAGATAATCTTCAGATAAATGTGCCAGAGTCTCCAAATCACATATAACTGACTAATGAACCTGAAGACACTTTTACATTAAATATTAATTATTTCTTAGGGTCTTCTCAGTCAGAGAACTGTAGAGGACCTACCATTTCTATATAAATTAAATAACCAATTTTAAGGTGAAGAGAGAGCATTCTAATTGGACAAATGATATGCCAGGGCTAAAATTCACAACTTATCATAGATTTTGTGTAAAGGATGTGATATTTATGAAATCTGTTTAATAACTTGTTGAATAAGATAATGCTTGTTCATTGTCTGTCACACTTTTTGTACTGTTACACTCTGAATTTTTATTTTAGAGATATGATTTTCAGCAAAAAGACTTAAAATGTATATTTATGTCAAGAAGTAAGAAGGCTATCCTTATATCAGCATCCAAAATCAGTTTCACAGAAATCTTAGATCTTTATTTTTTTTTTCAGATATCCTTCCGCCTTATTATTATTATTATTATTATTTTAAGCTCTTCTTTAACACATTTAAACCATGTAGCTTATGTCAAATAGTTGTCTGTCAGGAAAAATTCTAGTAACTCAGTGTTATTCTTAGCCCATTGTATAATTTTGGAAGCTTTTCATTCTATCAGCCACTGGCGACATCACTTTCTTTGTGAAATTTCCTGTGTCAGAAAGCAAAACCAGCATCAGTGATAGTCTCATGCTCTTTTTCCTGTTAATTATCATCACACGAAATCTGTGTACCTTTCTAAATGTTACAATTAACAATTAAGCCTCTTACTAAGAGTCTCTAGAATTTTTGTTTTATCCTTGCATTATGGGAAGTGATTAATCAGTCTTGCTTTTCATTTCTAACTGTGAAGAGCTTTATGTGTCAATGAAAGATTTTTATGGTTAAGGGATACACCTATTCAAACATTTTTGCAACACAGGTAAATTGCTATACTGCTGTAACTGCACATTATCAAATCATAGAATATCCTGACTTGGAAGGGATCCACAAGGATCATTGAGTCCAACTCCTGGCTCCACACAGGACCACCCAAAAAACAGACCATATGTCTGATAGTGTTGTTCAAATGCTTCTTGAATTGGCCACCAGCAGGCTTGGTGCTGTGACCACTTCCCTGGGGAGCCTGTTCCAGTGCCCAACCACCCTCTCAGTGAAGAACCTTTTCCTGATATCCAACCTGAACCCCTCCCCTGATGCAGTTTCTTGCTGTTCCCTCAGGTCCTATCACTGGTCACCAGAGAGGAGAGCAGTGCCTGCCCCTCTGATCCCCCTCATGAGGAAGCTGTAGACTGTGATGAGGTCTCCCCTCAGTCTCCTCTTCTCTGGGCTGAACAAACCAGATGACTTCAGCCACTCCTTATACATCTTTCCCTCTAGACCCTTCACCATCTTTGTAGACTTCCTTTGGACACTCTCTAATAGTTTTATATCCTTCTTATATTTTGGCATCCAAAACTGCACACAGTACTTGAGGTGAGGCTGCACCAGCACAGAGTAGAGTGGGACAATCACTTCCCTTGACCAGCTAGCAATGCCATGCTTGATGCACCCCAGGACATGATTGGCCCTTTTGGCTGCCAGGGCACACTGCTGGCTCATATTCAACTTGCCATCAACCAGAACCCCCAGATCTCTTTCTGTGAGACTGCTCTCCAGCTTCTCATCTCCCAGTCTGTATGTATAGCCAGGGTTGCCCCTTCCCAGGTGCAGAATTTGGCATTTGGTCTTGGTATATTTCATGTGGTTGGTCATTGTTCAGCTCTCTAATTTGTCAAGATCTCTCTGCAAGTCCTCTCTAACCTCAAGGGAGTCTATAGCTCCTCCCAATTCAGTGTTGTCCACAAACTTACTTAGTATACTTTTGACTTCTGCATCCAAATCATGAAAACATTAAAGAAAACAGGCCCCAAAAGGGAGCCCTGTGGAACCCCACTAGTGACTGGACACCAGCCTGATGTAACCCCATTTACTATAACCCTTTGAGCCCGACCTGACAGCCAATTGTTCACGCATTGTATTATGTACTTGTCTAGCTGTATGCTGTACATTTGTCCAGAAGGATCATAGAGAAAATCCAGAAGGATCATGTGAGAAACAGTATCAAAAGCTTTGCTGAAATCCAAAAATATATCAACTGGCTTCCCTTGCTCAACTAGGTGGGTAACCTTGTCATAAAAGGAAATTAAGTTCATTAAACAGGACTTAACCCTCGTGAACCCATGTTGGCTTAGAACAATGACTGCATTGTCCTTCAGGTGTTTTTCACTGTGTTTGTTTCAGTTGTTTTGTAGACTGACATTAGTCTACAAAGGTTTATTGTTAGTTTACTCCAAGCAACACAAACTTGTCCTTTTTTTTTTTTTTTAACCACCTTAAACCAAATTTAGGGGTTGAGGATTTCAAGCTTTCCAAAACTGTGCACTAATTATTGGTGTGTTACAAGTTCTCTGGAATATTGTGTACCAGTCATTCTGGACATGTGAGCACACGTTCTTACACTCATTTGTGTTTGGCTGTCATGCAGTATGCTATACTCACTATAAAAGAAGACGTTGCCCTAGAGTCAGAGAGCTTATACTGTTACTTCTGTTAAATGATGATGTCTTTACTCCTGAGATTCTAGATATTTTGCCACTTGATGAAAGAACAGATACGTTGGTCATCCAGCATTGTTGTTTGTCCTTCAAGCATGAGATTGTGAGACAGCATCCATTTCAAAAGCCAATGTCTTTTGAAATTAATGTTTATTTTCTCAAGAGAACACTGCTACTAAACAGATTCATATTGAGAGGACTAAATCTAAGGCTCCTGGCTGTCCCCTTATTTGCTAGCATGCAATTATATTTTTAACAATAATATTTAAAGAAACTGTACCATTTGTAAACATTTGCCACTTCAGTTTTATTGCACGTTTTAGATGATATAATAAAATATTTCTGAGGTGACATCTGCTTCACATATTGCCCTTCTTTTATTGCCATCCTGACTGATCTAATATCATTATGGATATGCTTATTGTTTTGTGATTCCAAAAAATAATGCAATAGACATGACCATCATGTTATATACCAACTTCTCATACAGATAAGCAACACAGTGCATACAAATTCACAACAAATGAAACTTTATGAGTTCTACGTCAAGCAAGCAGATTGTTCTCTTGAAGAAAAGGTCAGACATAGCATATGTGATATAGTTCAAAACATATATGGTATAGCTCAAAATGAATGATTTAGAATCTTAGAGGTCTAACACAAAGAAAAAGGTCACTTCACTTTCTGCTTACAAACATGCAAATTGTCCTGTGTTTAAGATGTTCTTCTATGTGATTAAGCCTATTTAAATGAGCAAGGACCAACACAGGAACCATAACCTTTTGTACAACATCTAATAAAAACTTCTAATGTCTCATAATGAGGTCACTAATACAGTAAATAATAATAAAAGTAAACTAATAAAGTAAAAATGACCACATCACGATGAGTTTATTTGTGATATCAAGTTATTCCTGCAAATTAGTGTCAATGATAATACGTGATTGTGATTTAGAGATGTTTGCATCCAGTAGTTCACCTACTCTGCATGATGGAACCATAGCTACATAACATATTTATTAAACATCCTGTTTCTTCACCCTTCTGCACTTTAGTCTTAAGTGCAATGGTTCTTTTTTTTTTTTTTTTTTTTGCTTCTGTAGTAGAGTTGATCTTCATACAAAGAAAGCAGTTCCATCAGGACAGAGCCATGCTTTTTGTGCCTTTCTACCTCATACATGGAAACAGCGCATAGCTGCTTGCAAAGATACATTCCTCATGGATCTGCTCAGAAATGTGTTATTAAATTTGATAATGAAATGCTTAGAAATAATTCAACATTGGTCATTAAAAGATATCTTCAGTCAGATTAAATTTAATCCTTATATGTCAGAAATTTTGTATGTACACAGTTCTGCACACGCCAGAACAATAAATGAAAAATAGCGGCTTATTAGATCATGTGCACAGCATTATTTATAAGATATAAGTAAAAGCTGAGTAAAAGCTAGATCACAATCTGCAGGACTTTCTTGCAAGACTGCTGACTTTGTGGGGTTTGCTGGCTAATATATGGACTTTCTTCACACAAAATACAGCTTGAACATAAGTCTATGCTTACATTCACAATTGCTGGCATACTTTTACTACCATCTGTATTATTTTCACTATTTTAAACCACCATTTAACAAAGCTACTGTTTGTGTGCTGCTATATATAAGAATTAAGCATGCAGTGTGGTTTGTTTTATGCAACAATTTTAGCACTAAATAAGAAAATAAACCAGGTTATTGAAGTAGAGTCCATAGCACATGCATGACTTGGGAGGCTCCAGTGAAAACCATAGAGATTTAAAAGACACAATGTCACCCACTGTAAACCACAAACACCATATAATAATGTTTTTCATCTTGCTAATTTTAGAAACTTTATAGGAAAAAAGTTTACAAACATTTTTTGATATATTTTTATATAAATATTAAGTATTCAAGACACATCATTTTCTGTGTCTCTGTAAAATACATAAGAAAAAAAATAATCAAAAGCATGTTTGGTATATAACACAAGAGCCTGAAATAATCTTTTTTATGCCATTACATTTAATAACAGGCTCTTTCAAAGAGGAAAGGAAAGGAAAGGAAAGGAAAGGAAAGGAAAGGAAAGGAAAGGAAAGGAAAGGAAAGGAAAGGAAAGGAAAGGAAAGGAAAGGAAAGGAAAGCAAAAAGTCCACAGCTTTTATTGTTGAGCAGAATGTCATATGGCCCTTAGGTCAGTTGGGGCCACCTGTTCTAGCTGTCTCCCCTATAAACTTCTTGCCCATCCCCAGCCTCCTCACTGGCAGACTGGTCTGAGAAACAGAAAAGGCCTTGACACCATGTAAGCACTGCTCAGCAATAAGTAAAACACTGGTGTGTTATCAACACTGTTTTGGTCACAAATCCAAAAAGTAGCATCATACAGGATACTATGAAGAATATTGGCTCTGTCCCAGCCCAAAGCAGCATGATAAAATATTACAAACTCATTGGAAGCTTTTCTTGTCTTTATGTAATGTGTGATAAAATTTGAAAATGAAATAATACAAAATTGAATTATTAAACTATCTGAAATCAGAACAATGATGTGCATTACAAACAAGAAATCAATGTAAATGAGGTAAACTAGGCAATTTTATAAAATAAATAACATTATAAAATATGAAAAATAATGCTTATTAAATGCAAATTGATTCTCACTAACATGTTTGGAGGAAAAGAATGAAGGTAATTTGGGAAGAAGTGTTCAGGTCTTCAGCTAAACATTTCAAGCGAAAGTTTCGAATACAGAAGAAAAAAAAGAGGAAAAAAAAATCAAATAGCTTCCTAAGTAAAGCACAATAATGGCATAGAAAAATCTTAAACAGTTGAGAAGTTCAATACTATACAGGAAATATTTTGCACTGGACAAATTATTTTGATAACATTCTTCAGAAATTGGGATACAGAAGTTTTAAGAGAAGTTTAGAAAGAAATTAATTCAGCAAGAGGTAGTTCAAGGAAATTAACTCCATTTATTTATTTTTTTGTTTGTTTGCCTGTTTGCTCGTTTTTATGGGGAATATGATGGCCTACTTCACAGGTTTTTCTTGCATCTAGATCTGGGTCACTGAACTTTACTTGAAGAAATTACTGGAAGAGATAAGAGTTTATTTTTTTTCATAGTAGCTGCTGTTTTAGTGCTACATTTGCTACTTTAAAATCTGGAGTATGTGACCTATTTCTTAGACACCTTGGGAAAAAAAATACATTTCTCGGGCACTGTTTGTCAGTTTAAGAGGTTGTTTATAGAGATGTCTATGGAGATTTGTTATCAGTACAATATTACATTGCTTAACATATTCCCTAGGTACTCAGTATTCATGGTAGCATGTAACTTGGATTCCTCCATGTCTACTAAAACAAAATAAAAAAATAGTTCAGCAGATTTGATTACCTGAAGACAGAAACAAGATGTCTTTCAGGATGAGGGATTAAACTTTTGTTTTAGTTTGTATCTGCTCTCCTTTTTTAACTTTTATCTTTTTCTGTTTTGTTGTTGTTGTTGCTGTTTGTTTGTTTCTTTGTTCCCCTAATAAGCTGCCCATTTGGAAAAACCCTGGAATGCACCAATTAATTCCCACCTTGTTGGTGGGAATTTTTTACATTGCATTAAATTTTGCATAGAAACATTCATGACAGAAGAAATAACAGTAACATGTCCCTGTTTTGTTTCCTTTTATAGGCTTTCTTACTGACCCAACCAATGTGATATTTTACAGAATGAACAATTTTTGTCTGCTTTTTTTTTTTTTTTTTTTTTTTTTTTTTTTTTTTTCAGTTTCTACATCTAAAAGTATTATGAATGGAATTGTGAAGTTAGGTTAGTAATATAACTCAGAGACATGATTTCACAGTTCACCGGTAACTTGTCATTGACTTAAATCAGTGTCAGTAATGCATGGATCTCGAACATTTCTCATTGGCCTCCTTGTTTTACTGGTTAGGACCATTTTTTGACCAAAATGTGTCTGAAGCTCATCATAGTGATACTGGGGGGATACAGCTAAGAAGAACAGGCTTGGAAGTCTAGAAGATGTCATCTTCAGTTCCAAAGAGGCTTCAAGTCTCACTGACCACAAAAAACATTATACAATCCAATTGGATCTTCTCTCTTCTTCTGTCCTTTTACTAATGAACACTTTTCCTAATGTAGTCCTTTGAAGCTACTGCCTTCTTTTACATGCCTTGTTTACTTATTATATTTCAGTATATTTTCAATGTGAATTATATTTGCTTTGAGTATCAGAGAATCAGTTTTTTATTGGATTTTAATTGATCAAATAGCAATGGATATTTATGAAATTGTAGAGACATAGTTGAGTAAATAGAGGCATAATTTGGACATTAACCATTACTTACTTGTAATGATTGCCATTATATCCATTCTCTGATGTGGGAAAAGAGTGACCAAACAGGCATAGAATGACACAAAGATTTTACTGATGAATTTACTCATGAATACTGATGTATACCTTTTGCATACAGAGATCTATATCTTTGCAAGCTGAAGTCTTTACCATGTTTTTCATGGTTAACATAGGAAGTGTGCTTCAGCAAACTGAACTGTGGATGAACTACAAAGGGTTTACCTGAACTGACTATATGTTAAATAGTGGAAGTCCTTTAACTTTGATGTTGGACACTTAAAGAATGGAATATTATTGTTATCGGAAGACAATAATTAATGGCAGAAAAGTGAAAACAGAAATAAGTTGAGCATGCAAGTTAAGGAGAGTAAAATAGATGGTGAAAAGTACAATTAAATGTATAATATTTTAAATATGAGATTTTTTACATGTTAGCTAGTAGCCAGTAACTGTAAAATACAAAATGGAAGGGAATATCTTGTAAGACATGATTTTCCACTGACTTGCCTTTTACTTCAGCAGGTTCTTCTCTAGTTTACTCTTCATAACTAATTAATCTTTAAACCAGCTTATTTCTCTCTGCCTTTGTAACTCAACAAAGATTTTTCTACAAACCTAGTCATATTCTAATAATATTGCCAGCAGTCCCCAAGAAAGCTCTTGGGAAGCTTAGTTAAGTGTGCTCACATTAAACACACTTATTAGTAGCACTTGAAAATGCAGGGCTGCTTTTTGGGGGGATCTTTATTGAATTCTGTGTATACATAGACTGTGAATATATATCTGGAGGAGAGAGATATAAAACAGATACAATAGCCATGTCTCCTTTTTTATGTCAACAGTTCCAGACAATCTTACATTCCCAGTTTAGATGTTATCTTTAGCACTTCCACTTGTGACAAGAGAACTGTTTTATGTTTCATAAATTTACACTAACAGTGTTCATACTTGTCAGCTAGTCAAAGTTAAATGTGAAAAAATGTCAAGAGATGCTATGAATTTACTGGACAGCTACAAAAGCCCAATGCTTTCTTTTTGCATAAACTGTGGTTTCTGGAAGGGTAAAACACTCACATTGAATTTTCTTTCTTTTTTTTTTTTTTTTCTTTTATGTGCTGATGAAGAGAATATTCTCTGTATCAGAAGGATGGGTGGATTCATAACTATTGGAATCTCAATTCCCACTGCTACTGGGGAGAAGTAGTTTTTGCATCCATTTTCCTACAAAAGCCTCTATGGGGTTGTCATGAATTAGTATTTCTGTGTAGCAGTGAAACTCCATCTTTCACTATGTGCCACCCCTTGAGGGGATTTTTAAAGACTTAGTAGTAGTAGTGTGTTGTTATGTGTTTCTGAGTTGTCTGAGATGAAGGTAGAAAGTGACTGACTTTAAAAATCCACCTATAATCCTTTTGTCTTGCAGAATCTCTATAAGAATGAAAGTTTCTTTATGTAATTTTGCAAAGATGTGGCACAAACCACATGGAAATGGAAACAAACTAAGGCAGGAGCAAAGATAAAGGGTAGGTGGATTGAGGCTGAGAAAAAGAAAATGAGAAGAGAGACAGGAAATTTTGGTGTAAACTATTAAACAACAAGAGTGATGATTGAGTGACTGAGTTGGGGTTCTAGGCTTCACTGTTTTATCGTCTACAACCACCACCTCACTACCTCTGGCCTAGAAATTTTACAAGTCAGATATGTCTACAGGACATATTACGTAGGCTATCTCTAAGCAATATAGATGTGAGATAGATGGTGTCATTTAGCTTTGGACCAGAGATAGGTTCCTTCCTGTTTTTTTAGGTAGTAGACTAGACATACCTTTAGCTTTGGACAAATAAGGGAATTATTTTTTCAAAAAGTCAGGTCCAGATGAAAGCCAGGAAATGGTATTCATTGGTGTCTACAAGGGGTCTGTTTTTGTAGATGTAAATAATTATTTTTGTATGTAATTCTATTATATCTGCCATGTCCTTAAAATGTACAGTGAAGCGGAATTAATTCTAATTCTCATATGATTCCTCCATTAAAAAAGCACAGGGTTTTAAGTTCTTATTCTAATTAGGATCTGACCACTAATGTGTGTTTGCATGGTCATGACTCAGTATCATAGGAGCTGGGTATGTTTGTACCTCGTGGGAAGAAGAGAAACTAGGTGACAAGATGTCCTGAAAACATGATCAGAAGTGTTTAATTTAGTAATTCACCTACAGACTTGTTTAGTCCTCTTGTGGTAGTGTATTTAGAACAAACAAACACAATGAATGACCACTCCTGGCCCAAATCAGTGGTCCATCCAGCTCAGCATTGTGGTTCATATTGCTGCAATAAAAGAGGCTAAAGCATCACTTCTTCAGTCTTCCATGCTCCCATCTTTTCAGGCTGAGGAAGTTAAAGCATACACCACTGCCCATTCCCTTTAGCATTTATTTATGGCCAGTGTTTTCCGCTCTATAATTAAGGTTTTAATACCTTGCAGACAGCAGCAATTTGGAATTTTGGAGGGTTTTTTCTTTGCATCATTAATGCAGTCTAAGACATTAAGGACTGCCTTCTGTTACCTTTTGCTACACATTCTATCATCAAATTACACACACACACGTATAATATAGTATAGTGCATATATGTATAGAGTATGCATATAGTATTATATATGATTATATATTGTATATATATATGAGTATGCGTGTATATATATATATATATATATATATATATACTCAGAGGTCCAGACAAATATAATGAGGGAAATTTTACCAGCAGAACTGAAAATTATATTCTGTCTTTAAATCCTTTAAATCATTAATCAACTGGAACAGGGATCAGTTAAGTGGAAGAAGGAAATATANGGTGAAGGAGAGAATTTTAATACTTTCAGCATTCTAAGAGTTAAAATGAGTTAAAGATGAAACCTGAATTCTTCAGGCTATGAAAAGACAGATGTTAACCTCTCCTGAGTCCCCTTCCAGCCACCTGCCAGTCTCAGTACAAAAACCAACACAAAATGTAACACACTTTCATATCTGTAGAAAGCCTTTAGAAAGATTAAAGCTTTGCATTATCTTTTCTTCATGAAAAAA
>VXAA01003462.1:31370-53156 GCA_013399115.1 Anseranas semipalmata
GCCACCCGTGGGGGAGCCCTGTTGGAGCATTTTGGTCCTGAGGGATGGACCCCGTGGTACGGACCCATATGGGAGCAGTTCTGGAAGAGCTGCAGCCTGTGGGAGGGACCCCACGTGGAGCAGGGACAGAGAGTGACCGTGAAGTAGCGGCAGAGATGCAGCGTTAGGGACTGACCAAAGCACCCGTTCCCCTGCACCGCTCGGGGGGAGGAGGTAGAAGAGGGTGTATGGGGGAAGGTGTTTTTAGCTTGCTTTCAGTTACTAAGAGACTGCTTTAGTCCGCTAGTGATAGTTAATAAATTATATTAATCTCCCTATGCTGAGTCTGTTTTGCCCGTGATAATAATTGGTGAGTGATCTCCCTGTCCTTATCTCAACCCTTGAGGCCTTTTCCATTATATTTTCTCCCCCTTTTCCTTTGAGGGGGGGGATGAGAGAGTGTTTGTGGTGGAGTTTAGCTGCCTAGGGTGAAACCACCACAGCCTCACTGACAAGAAGAATTTAGAAATCTAATATTCTTTAAAAACTGTGTAATCAATGGTCAAAAAATAATATATTTATATAATGTTTTTAGTACTACTGGTATAGTTATTTTTTTCTGTAGTAGTGAACCGTGGAGTGGTGAATTATCATATAAAGGAAGAGAAGTGAATTCAGCTTCTGATTCTGGTAAAACTGGCACTGCTTGTTTTTTAAACATGAAATGTCATCACCTGGAACAGATGTTCCAGAAAGGCAGTTTCTATTCTCATATACATCCTTATTGTGTGATTTTACTTTTGTCTATTTTAAAATTGAAAATGCTCTGTTGACAACCCTGAAAAACAAAGTTCTCCACACTTCCTTCAAACATCCAGCAGACATGCAGAGATTTACCCCCAAGTGCTTTGGATTGAAACTAGCACTTGAATAACACATAATTATGCCTTTGCTTTTTCAGTTTTAAGCCTTGGTCTGTGTGGTGGGCTGACCTTGGCCACCTGCCAGATCCACAACCAACCACTCTCACTCCTTTTCTTCAGTGGCACAAGGGGAGAAAACAAGGTGAAAAAACTAATGGGATGAGATAAAGACAGGATGATTGTGTGATGGACTCAGCTCTGTCCTGCGACAGGGCGTTGGAGCTGGCTGGAACTGGCTGTGTAGTGCAGCCCCAGCCTCTTCTCACAGAAGCTGCCCTGCAGCCTCCCATCCCCTTGCTAAACCAAATTATGCTGCCTACGCCCAGTACAGTCTGACTTCCAGCAAATGATTAATCTATTTTAATTTTATTTGATCTCTATCAAATAAATATGGCAGACTAGATCAAAGCTACAAGGTCATCTAAATTTGTTCTCAAAACAGCTACCAGAAGACATAAGTGCTTTGTTCTGAGAAAATGAAGATATCAATAAAATGTCAATTAAATACACTTTATTTAATTTTAGTAATATTATGTTATTATACTTACTTTCATATCATTTTAGGTACATAACGTTTTTAGTAGAACTGAAGGAAAAAATAATCTCTGTGGAAAAAAATGAATCCTCAAAACAGTTTTGTCTCAAACATAGATGAAATACTGTAGCAGCAAAACTTTTTATTGTTTATAATCCAGGTAATTTAGTCCATTTTTAGTTTGGAAATGTTCAGATACTCGTTGCTGATCAAGTGAGCAAATGTGTGTGTTATGTATATTTTGGGACCATAGTTAAATTCAAGGATATTAATCCCTCAGCTGTCTCGTAAGCTTGGCTCCTCTTCACTTTATATAAAGTAAATTATAAAATAAATAAAATGCAGTACTTTATTCGTTCAGAGCCAGGGTGAAAGGAAAGGTCTCATCTTGAAAGGGTTGTGAGGCATTGGAACAGGCTGCCCAGGGAAGTGGTCGAGTCACCATCCCTGGATGTATTTAAAAGACGTTTGGATGCAGAGCTTAGCAACATGGTCTAGTGGAGGGCTTGTTAGTGTTAGGTCTTAGGTTGGAGTAGGTGATCTTGAAGGTCTCTTCTAACCTAAAAGATTCTGTGATTCTGTGATCTTAGGTAAGCTTCTTCCCTGGCACTGTTTTTGCAATCTTATGAATATATATATTTTCTAGAAACTGAAATCCCTTGAGATACTCACCTTCTAAGGGCTAATAAGACACATAACAGAGCATAAAACCTACAACTTAGGCTGTCTTTTGCTATATTGTGCCTTTTCCTACAACTATCGCAAAAGATATAATTTCTGAGCTTGTGCCATTGAAGAAAAATAGTGACAGTTTTAAAGGAAACAGAGTGTTAGTTTAAGTGTTAGAGAATTTGGGAAGTTCAGTAACTGAATCAAAGCTGTAATAAATAATTTTTCATTAAATAATATCAATGTCACGGCCTTGGACCAAAGTGTTGTTTGTTTGTTTTTTTTTCTTCTTTTTTCTGTCTTCAGGTAGTTATATAAAATCTATTTAATTTTAAGCTAATTTTAATATCCATTGGGGAAACAAAGTGCTACCAGCTTATCATCAAGTCATTGGTTTCAGTGCCTGTGTGCGTGCACCATATGAATATAGTTTTTGCATTATATCTCTGCAATTTTCTTAAAAAGAATGTGTTAAATTGGCTATGGAAAAAAAAAAAAAGTTAGGTAAAGTCTCAGTGAGGTTTGGATGTGGATGTAATCTGTACAGCATTCAGGACATTTAAAATAGCTTTTGATGGTTATCTGACATGTTTATGAGTTTAATTTAGTCACCTGTATTAGTCAGTTATCATTAAAACTTTATTATTGAGTGCCTCATTAAACCTATTTAGTCACTTCTCACTAAACCTTCTGTAACGAAAGATTTAAACTCTTCGATGTAACAAATAAGAATTCTTTGTGCAAAATATGGTCATCTTGAAAAAAGAAAGCAGATAGATTCCAGTATCAGACTGCAGCTTGCTGTCCTTTTCAAGCTGTAACCACCCAGGGCAAGACTGTCAATATTAATTAAACATTTCTAGGATAAGAAACAGATCTGGTTAAATTTTATGTGTTCGCAGTCTGATTTATTGTGTCAAATACATTAGAGACAATTGAAGGAGCTTTTAGCACAGAAGAGACTAAGAAGGATTTGCATCTAAATTTAATGCTTTACACATTTTTGCATTGAATTTCAAAAAAAAAAAAAGTGTTGCTTTTGGTTTTTTTTAGTCATGATTTTTATTATTGAGGAAATCTATTTTTATAAAGAACAAGTGATTTTAGGTACATATTGACAATAATTAGATCATTTGTAGCTTTTATTTTTTGTACCTGTCTTTACACTTAGCAGTAAGTTTCTGCACGTACAATGTTGTCTTTGCAAAGGAATATGTTGCCTTTTTAAACAGACACAGCTGTCAGTGACACCGGTCAGATCAAGTAACAGTTTGGCCAAAGCAAAATGCAGTCCGTTTTTAAGACACATCTCGACTTTAGCAGGCTTTGTATTGGGCTCACATGCTGTTTTTTTTTTTTTTCTATCTCCGTTTTCCTCAAGCAAGCAAGGTCTTGCTGGCAGGAAATCCATATGGTTCTGTGGTGCAGGAGCTGGCAGCGGGAGGTCAGAACATGAAGAACCCAGGCTGGGTGCAGAAATGTCTTCTGAGCCCCTGGAAGCCCTAAGGCAGGATTGCACAGCTCTACCAGTCTCTCATGCGAAGAAGTTAAAGCGGCTCAAGAGGATAACTGAGCAGCAGTTAGAAAGGTACAATTGCATCTTTCCCAGTTCTTATAGATCTCTAAAAGACATATGTTGATTTAAAATGTGTGCACAGGTAAGACTGTGCTGAATGCTATTTTAATACGCTCATGAAGAAATTATATTTACACATTTTGCAGGTACATTTAAAGTTTTTTTGTTATTATTTTTTTTAAATGAGAACCTCTCTGATGCTTACAAACTACCATTTTGTACCTTTATTGGACAGTTTATCAGTACCTAATGCATGAATATAACAGCCAGCTAACTGCAAACATTTTTATTGTGATATGGTCACTAAATACACTATTAAGTTGTCCAAACAAAATCGTACAGAACTTGCAGCTTGGGAGTCTCAACAACTCAAATCAGATTCATCCAAAGGTCTGTAAAGCTTTGAAAAGAACTTGAACCCCGTTTCAGGGCAAGCTGTACATTTCATATATGTGTTTTGAAATGATAGAAAATTGAGAATATACCAAAACCTTTAACAGATATACAAAAAATCTAATTAGTACATCATAACCTAAAAGATATAAAAGAAAGAATCATATATATTTAACACAGGTAAATCTTCCAGATAGTCACCCAGTGAGACATAACTGTGGTATTTATGAACAAGATTGATATTGCTCATTGTATGCTCTAGCATCTAGATCTATGGCACATTTGTGATCATATGTCCCTTTACGGAGTTTCATACAAACTCATACTACCTAAAAGGGATAATATAATATAATTATAAGGAAGAGGAAGCAGGAAAAGGAGCAGAAAACGGAAAGTAGAAGAGGAAGGAAAGGAAACTTAAGAGTCTAATAATATCCTCATTTACCAAATAGGAACTCAATATGCAATGATACTAAGTATTTTGATCGATGTCACAGATGTTTGAGAAGGTATTTTGAATCTCCTCAATGCTAGCACCATGAATTGATACCATAGAACTGATATTTTTGTTTATAGAATCATGGAATCATAGAATCATTTAGGTTGGAAAAGACCTTCAAGATCATTCAGTCTAACCATCAACCTGACCTACCAAGTCTTCATCACCAAACCATGTCCCTTAGTGCCATGCCCACATGTCTCTTAAATACCTCCAGGGATGGGGACTCCACCACTTCCCCGAGCAGCCTGTTCCAATGCCTAACCACCCTATCTGTGAATACATTCTTCCTGATATCCTATCTAAACCTCTCCTGGTGCAACTTGAGACGGTTTCCTCATGTCCTTTCACTTGTTGCCTGAGAAAAGAGACTGACACCTTCTTCCTAGCAACCTCTTTTCAGGAAGTTGTAGAGAGCAATGAGGTCTTCCCTCACCCTCCATTTCTCCAGACTAAACAGCCCCAGTTCCCTCAGCCACTCCTTATAAGTCTTGTTTTGTAGTCCCTTCACCAGCTTTGTTGCTCTTCTCTTCAAGCACTCGAGCAACTCAATATCCTTCTTGTAATGAGGGGTCCAAAACTGAACACAATATTTGAGGTGTGGTCTTACCAGTGCTGTGTACAGAGGGACAATTATCTGTATGGGAACCCTTCCCATTAAATTGTCACCCCTGATTTTCCTTTTCTTTTTTTCTTTCTAATAGTTTTCATTTCTCTTTCTGTATTTTGACTTTCAGAAAACTGTTTTCTTACTTCCTGTTTTTATGAGGCTTCTCTGACTCCCTCCCAAGACAGTTACTATTACAGTTCCCCAAATTAAGGAACTGAACCTCTGCTCAGATCCTCAGAAGACTCAAAGACTGCAAGTGGTGACACAGTTTGACTCCTTTCACCCACCTGTCCCCAGAGCACAATTTTTCTGAGTTCTGTCTGACTTAGTATAGTTTTGGATCGCTTCCAATACACGTCTTTCCAAATAGCACAGTTCAACCTTTTGAAAAATTGCAAGCTAGCAAAACCAACACAAAATAAAGACCATGTTTACTTCTTCCTGAGGAAAATGGAAGAGCAAATATAATTACATTTTTTGTGTGAGCAACATTTACTTCTCTGGCGAATGCTGTTTTCAAAAACAAGGCCTCCTGTTGTGAAGTGGTCAAATTATGCAGTATTATAAAACAACAGATTCTTTTTACTCTTGTTGCTGGGTCTCCCTTTGAAAACGCAAGAAAAGTCAAACACTAACAAACATTTAAGCAGAAAGTAGGTACCTAAATTCCAAACTGTAATGACTACTCATCTGTCACTGAAGTAAAAGGAGATAATACTAGATCCGGCCCTACAGTTATTACTGCTAAGTTTTTCTCACTTAGAAATCCTGAACAGCTTATCAGAATGGAATTCTCCCAATTGCTACTGAAAGACCCAACTTAAGAAGTAATACACCAAACAAAATGTAGGTAGGGCAGCTGTATTTTTCTAAAATGCTTTTGCTGAAAGATTGTGAAGTTCCTTTAAACAAACCTGACAGTTTGAAGTATCTATTCATACAATGAAAACCCAAGCTTCAGTTTCCCTCCATGCATGAAGGCCTGCAAATGTAAATTTCTCATCCTCATGACTGTCACTTAAGCACTAAACTGGAGGCTATCAGTTGGGTAGAAGAAAAAGTAGTAGCACTTTCCTGCTCTCTGAAGAGCCTGTTGTATTAGCAGAATAATTCAAGATTCAGTAGGCCAGGAAAAAAAAGGAAATGTAAACTTGTCTGTTAAGCTTAGAGTTCCAACATTTGAGCAGAGATGAAGAACCTTGATATCTCATCTCTGTTCCAATAATTTATTATATTGGTTTTATTTTTTAATGAATTCTAGTATCAAGAACTGTCAACAAGACTGTGAGCAAAGGAAAAAAAAAAAGGAAAAACAACCCCCTCCTTCAGTTCTCTTTACCAAAACACTCTGTTGGGTTATGAATGTTCTTTTCTTAATTGCATAACTTAAAATTATTCACTGCTTAATAGCTCATCTCAAGCAGGAGGAAGGAAAAGTGTGCTAAAAGTATTAAAAAGCTTCTAATTTTGCAACTATGACATTTCTACTAAGATAGTAAATGTCGATGTTAATTCCTGTAGCAAATAAAATAAATTCAGCATTGATTTTCTGTGACACAGATGAGACCAGAGTTAACAGGTTATTTTCCCAAAGTGTCAGGGTTTTTTGAAAGAGTTGTTTCGCACATCTATTTTCACTCTAGAAATAACAATCCTCAATGTGGCATAGGATTTAGGCTTCTGCATTTCATCACTTGATTACTAATTACTAATTACATCAATGTGCTGATAGCTCTGAGTCTTATCTTCAGGCCTCTTCCTCTCCCTGTGCAGTGTGCAGTGGGCCTTGATTTCTAACAAAGGGTCCTCAATCCCTTTCCAAGGATAGCAGCACAGAGGCATCAATGTTCCTTTTTAAATCTAACTCATAGTTTTGCAGGTACTGTAAATACATGTAACTGCCAAAGAATGTGCCAGTGGTACAGCTGGAACTAAAAAGTGAGGTTCATTTTACCATGTATAAGCCTTCAAAAGCCAGGCATAATACGTAGGCGTAATTCATTCCACTGTTAAAGAATGTGCTAGAGGGCTTATCACTCTCTACTGACTTTGGAAAAAGTCCAGAAAAGTTTATTCAGGCTAAATAGCTAACTTTTAGAGAGTTAATGCATTTCAAATTATGGGACCATGCCCACAAAGATGGTTAAGCCTTTCCTCCTAACTATGTCAGCACTGCAAAGAAAGTACTCAGCCTTATCCTGATTTGGCCTTTATACCTTTCAAAGCTAAGTCCAGAGCAGAATTTTTCTGAATACATTAATTTACATTCTAATATACAACTTCAATGTATAACTAGACTTCTTCTGTTTTATTCAATCATCTGGTGATCGTAAAATCAGAATGGCCTCTGGCTTTTTGTGGCCACTTAGGCAAATCAAATCATGTAGCTATAAAAGAAAAGTGGTGTAGTAATGTCTACCACTAAGGAGACATTTGAAATACAATGTGTTATATTTTATTCAAGTGCACCAGTGAAAGCTATAACATGAAACCTTGGAAATTACTAGACTTCAGGGGAATCTTGTTACATCCCATATAACTGAAAGATACAATCTTGCAGGGAAAATTAAGAACAGATAATGACCATAATTTTAGTAACCAAAAGTAATCAATATGCATTTTACCTTTTTTCTTCCATAGGAATGCGAAGTCAGGTTAATCTACAGATTCAGAAATTTAGTTTTACTTAGCTGGCTTTTTTTTGAAATACGAATCACTTTAAGCACTAAGTGTAAAAAACTTCTGTGATAAGGTGCTATCCTTAGTAAGGAGAAATTCCGTGTTTTCATTTCTGTTTTCAGAGGGCAGAGCAGAGTGGTTGGCATAGTATAGTCTGAGAAAATAAGTTTATCACAACACAGGTACAGAGGAACTAATGAGAAGAAAGGGAAAAAAATACTCAACCATAGAAAACAACAGAATTTTGTCATTTCTTCTATAATTTTACCATTTTTTTCCAATGATTTTCCTAGAGTTCCTACATTATTTTATCCTGCCAGAATAATTGTAAGAAAATAGTCTGAGTGAGCTGTACCTCTGTATTTTTACCCCTTTCTATTACCCATTTTTAGTCTTCATAGAATCATAGAATATCCCAAGTTGGAAGGGACCCAGAAGGATCATCGAGTCCAGCTCCTGGCTCCACACAGGACCACCCAAAAATCAAACCGTATGTCTGATAGTGTTGTCAAACACTTCTTGAACTCCAGCAGGCTCAGTGCCGTGGCTGCTTCCCTGGTGAGCCTGTTCCAATGCCCAACCACCGGTGGGCACTCAGTGAAGAACCTTTTCCTAACACCCAGCCTGAACCTCCCCTGACACAGCTCCATGCCGTTCCCTTGGGTCCTGTCGCTGTCACCAGAGAGTAGAGCCCAGCGCCTGCTCCTCCACTCCCCTCGTGAGGAAGCTGCAGGCCGCCATGAGGCCTCCCCTCAGTCTCCTTTTCTCTGGGCTGAACAAACCAACTGACTTCCTCAGGTGTCTTGTCCTCCAGACCTTTCACCATCTTTCTTGCCCTCCTTTGGACACTCTTTAATAGTTTTATATCTTTCTTATATTGTGGCACCCAAAACTGCACACAGTACTCAAGGTAAGGCTGCACCAGCACAGAGAAGAGTGGGACACAATAACTTTGGTTTTGTACTATTGTATATCTTTTCATATGAACTTGTAAAATTATATTATATAGTAAGGAGGTGTCTATTTCTAAAGAGAAAACAACATTGTAGTGGTTCTTGGGGAGAAAAATGCATTGCAGTCCATATATTAATAAGGTGGAAGATACAATGAAAGTATTTCATATATTCTGTAGAATAAGAAGGGCATTTCATTCTAAATATAGGAATCCATGTCTCAGCACAGATAACTTTGTTGATGCTGACAGTTGGTCTGTAGGATAAAATGGTTCAAAAAATCTTAGGCATGCATTTGACTTCAAAAGCTTATGCAAAATGATGTAAAGGAGATGACAAAACCTATTTAGTAGTACTACTGTCTTTGAAATAATTGCGTTAACAGTTGTTAAATGATATAATTCAAGAGACAGATTGTGTGTGCAGGAAGAACAATAGCAAGTGACAAATCAGAATACGCTAACAACAAACAGGTAAGATCACAGCATATACACAGATGGGAACATATTTGTTCTAACTGCATAGTAAGCCATATTGACTAGATTACCCTATTACAGACATTATGAATATACAAAGGATGAAGCTTACAGGCAGAGAGAAAGTAGTAGATGTAGTTTATTTGATTTATACTCACTTTATTTAGCTTTCAAATTTCAAAGACAATATAATATTGCTGTTTTAGGGAAGTATGGGTTTAACACATAGACAGTAGTCATTCAAATTCTGTCGTGGAAAAAAAATATTTATTTATTTATTTATTTCCTTTTAAATCAGATTCATTGAGGCATTCAGCTTCAGATTAATGTTATCAATACTGAGACTAAAACTCAACCTATCCCAGCAAATTCAGAAGATTAAAAGTTCATGCCAATGCTAAGCTCAAATTCAAGGTATTGGTCAGAGCAACAATTCAGAGCTGAACTGCCCATTCTTGCTTCACGTCTCTTTTCCTGCTTTCTCCACAACAGCCTGGAGAACAGATTGATCTGTTTGTCACTGCAGAATTCTTTGATCTATTTAAGGATTATTAACACAGTTCCTCTTCAGTGTTCCTCCTCTTCAGTCTAAACAAGCCCAACTGTTCTGCTTTAACCCCTGCAGGTGGCTAAGCACCACACAGCTGCTCACTCACTCACTCCCCCCACAGTAGGATGCTGGAGAGAACTGGAAAGGTAAAAGTGAGAAAATTTGTGGGTTGAGATAAAGACAGTTTACTAGGTAAAGCAAAAGCTCTGCATGCAAGCAAAGCAAAACAAGGTATTCATTCACTACTTCCCATGAGCAGGCAGATGTTCAGCCACTTCCAGGAAAGCAGGGCTCATCATGTGTAACGTTTTCTTGGGAAGACAAACACCACCATCCTGAATGACCCCCTTTTCCCCCCAGCTTTTATTGCTGAGTATGATGTTGTATGGTATGGAATATCCCTTTGGTCGATTTGGGTCAGCTGTCCTGGTTCTGTCCCCTCCAAGCTTCTTGTGCATCCCCAGCCTCTTAACTGGCAGGGTAGCATGAAAAGCAGAAAAGTCCTTGACATTGTGTAACCACTGCTCTGTAACAACTAAAACATTGGTGTGTTATCACCACTATTTTAATCACAAATCCAAAATGCAGCATCATATGAGCCTCTGTGAAGAAAATTAACTCTATCCCAGCTAAAAACATGACACCAAATCACTGTATCTTTCCTTCTCAACCTCTTCTCTAGGTTCTCTGCAATTATTCCTCATCTTTCCTGAAGAGCCATGTAAGTTTTGTTAGTTTTGTTGTGAAAATATTATGTCACAGTGAGTTTCTTTAACTCTTGCTGCTGAAGTTGTTCTATGGGCAGAAGAGAATTTTAAATATATTATACCCAGAGGAAAATGGACTCTGTAACTAGTAACCTAATAATTAGGATGTTCAGCCTTGATAGCTGTCTAGGTTTTCTTTACAGTTAGGGGAGAGTCAGTCACTTAAGGCAATAGAGGCTGGGGAGATATGTCACGTTAAAATAAGCACCTACATCTGATCAACAGACGAGTCTCTGGGCTCCGCTGACTTTGTTAGCTAGATCTTCATTGATCTTAAGGGGTGGTTAGACAGACAACTACATTTAGACATTTAAATTTTTCTAGTCTGAAGCTGAATCTCCATTCAGTAATTATAAAACATAATATTAAGAAAGAGATTAATTCATGGGGAACTAGTGGAAGGGAGGAAAAGTAGATAAAGGGGCAACATCCTCCCAAAATTATTACTTTTTTAGAATACACTGGCCAAAATGTCAGTGAGAATTTTCTGTATTTATGACTCTTTGCATTATAGAAAATTGAACTACAAAACATAAAAAGATTACTGAAGATTCACAATACATCTAATTGTAGGGATTAATTACAGTATTTCATTTGTTAGTAGCATCAGACCCAAGTGAATATATCATAAATACCACTCCGTATGTGTGACAATGTGTGTGTGCCTAGTGTGAGCATGTGTCCATAGAATGGAGTATCTTACATTCTGTTAGTAGGTTAACTATTTGGTAAGACTATACATACTATTACTGTGAAATTTTGTACTTTGTTATTCTTAGTACATGCTTTCTTTCAAAGAAGAAAATAGTTATGAAGTAGCTCCCCTATCACTGTTACAACCTATTCAGAATTGAACTTATTTGGAAATTATGTCCTCCATATGAGGAATAAATATTTCTTCTCAATTCACAGAATCACACAACGGTTGAGGTTGGAAGGCACGTCAGGAAGTCATCTGGTCCAACTGCCCTGCTCAGCCAGGGCCAGTCAGTTGCCAAAGACCATGTATAGACTACTTTTGAAGATGTCTATGGAGGGAGACTCCAACACCACTCAGTGCAACCTATGCCAGTGCTCAGTCACTGGCGCAGAAAAGAAGTGTTTCCTGATGTCCAGAGGGAACCTCCTGTGATCCAGTTTATGCCCACTGCCCCTTGTGTTGTCACTGGGAAGTGTCTCACTAGACTGTCCCACTGGAAAGAACCTGACTCCATCATCTTCACACCCTCCCTTCAGATATTTATATATGTTGATAAGGTCTGCTTTGAGCCTTCTCTTCTCTAGGCTTAACAATCCCAGCTCTCTCAGCCTTTCCTCACAGGAGAGAGGCTCCAGTCCCTTAATCATCTTTGTCACCCTTAGTTGCACTTTCTCCAGTATGTCCAGGTCTCTCTTGTACTGTGGAGTCCATATCCGGACACACTACTTGAAGTGTGGCCTCACCAGTTCTGAGTAGAGTCGAAGGATCACCTCCCTTGACCTGCTGGCAATACTTTGCCTGATATGGCCCAGGATACCATTTACCTTCTTAGCAGTAAGGGTACGTTGGTCTCTTATGTTCAACTTGGTGTCAGCCAGGACCCCTACATTCTTTTCTGCCAAGCTACTTTCCATCTGGGTGGCCCCCAGCAGGTACTGGTGCATGGGGTTGTTCCTCCCCAGGTGCAGGACTTTGCACTTCTTGTTGAACTTCATGAGGTTCCTGCTACCCCATTTCTCCAGTCTGTCATGGTTCCTCTGGATGGCAGCACGACCCTCTGGTGTATCAGCTACTTCCCCAGTTTTGTGTCATCTACAAACTTCCTGGGGACACACTCTACCCCATCATCCACAGAACCATAGAATGGTTTGTGTTGGAAGAGACCAAAAAGATGATCCAGTTCTAATCCCCCTGCCATAGGCAGGGATACCTTCCACTAGACGAAGTTGTTCAAAGCCCCATCCAACCTGGCCTTGAACACTTCCAGGGATGGGGCATCCACAGCTTCTCTGGGCAACCAGTTCCTGTGCTTCACCACCCTCAACGTGATGAATTTCTTCCTAATATCTAATCTAAACCTGCCCTCTTTTAGTTTAAAACCACTACCCCTTTGTCCTGTCACTACACTCACTGATAGTCTCTCCCTGTCTTTCCTGTAGGCCTCCTTTACATATTGGAAGGCCGCCATAATACCTCCCCAGAACCTTTTCTAGGCTAAACAACCCACACTTTCTCAGTCTTTCTTCATAGGAGAGGTGCTCCAGCTCTCCAGTCATTTTCACGGCCCTCCTCTGGACTCACTCTAACAGGTCTATGTTTTTCTTATGCTGCAGGTCCCAGAGCTGAACACACTACTCCAGGTAATTAATGACTCCAGATCATAATTAGTAACTCCTGAATGTCAATGAAGATGTTGAACAGGATTGGACCCAGTATTGACCCACTTGGGTACACTGCTAGTTACTGGCCTCCAACTAGACTTTGTGCCACTGATCATCACACTCGGCCCAGCTGTTCAGCCAGTTTTCAGTCCACCTCACTGTCTGAGGTGGTATCCATCCATGTCTGATGGATGGGTATCCATCCCTTACATCAACAGCTTATCTATCTTATGGGAGACAGTGCCAAAGCCCTTCCTGATGTTTGGGTAGACAATATCCACTGCTCTCCCCTAGTCTACCAGGCCAGTTATTTCATCTTCTGCCAGGTTGGTCAAGCATGACTTCCCCTTGATATATCTTTATATATCTTTCCTCTCAATTTGGCTTTACCTTATTTTTCTGTGTGGTTTTTTTTTCTTCTTCTTTGTGATCCTGCCTGAATTAGTCAAAGGAATTACAAATTTATAAATAAAAAATTTATAATTTGCATTGTTATGCAAAAGTGATTTATTACATTCACTGCTTAGGTAGTTTGGATAATAATATGCAAGAAGGAGAAGATGGTACACTGTTTTTAATAAACATATATATTTTAATAATTTGATATATATCCTAATAAGTCTCCTGATATAGAGAGTTCATTTAAATATATAGTCCTAGGCGGTAGGCCCTTTTTGTAGCATTGCTACTATTTATCCTGTTTCTGTGTCACTGTTAATTTTCTTACTAGTATATATAGTCAGTGTTTTCTATTTTCCATTTGTTATAATGCTTAAGCTAGAATCAAATGTTACCTACTATAGGTAATACTTCAACTGCTACATGTAATGTACTGGTGGAGCTTATGGCCAGACAGAAGAGAAATTTGGAGTAAAACAAACCCCAGTAATACAAGAGGCCAGTCTTCCAAACTGTGTTATATTTGGAAAAGAAATCTCATAAACATCACAGTCCTGATTCTTTGTTTTCTAGGTCATTGTACAGCCATGTGAATTGGATGAAAACTGTTTGTTTAATATTATTTTGTACTTTGTGTACATACACGAAAATAATGACACTTGATGAAATGCTGTACAGAATTAAGCCAAAGAAACACTCAGATTTTGATAAACAATTTATTTTCCTCTATTTGCACTAAAATGAAGAGAGGCAAATGGAAACTTATAGAGATATTTACATTCAGTATTTTACATTCATAGATTAGAAACATAATATCTGGAAATGGTTTGAGGAACTGATAAATTTTTTATGCCATTTGTATAGAAAGGTGAATTTATGATGATAAACATAGAAGGGGAAGTCCAGTAATACTGATTCATTAGTAAGAAACATAAACATTTCAAAAAGTTTGAAGAGTTTAATTTATCATATTTTTTTAAGGCCAATACTTTCTCGTTATTATTTCTTTAAGTATAAATAACAATAAAACAAATTTGAATAATTAATTTGGAAACCAGTAATATGATGGTGACTAATTAGAGGCAGGAAAATAATTACGTGGAGGAAACAAATAAATTCAGATGACCATAAAACCATAGAATTAGATCCGATTATCAACAAGTAGCTGTGATGTATCAAACCATTAACGAATTACTAATCACATGACGACTTAATTATTAAGAATGTTCTAACATAATTGCTTATAAAAAGGACGTGGTTCCTTCTCACTTCAATAAATTAGTGATGAACCCATCAGATACAAAAGAAATAGATCATGGTTTTTGTCTGGATGATGTATGGAGGTGAATATATGGTAGAGCTATTGGCTATCACTTCTATTGAATTTGGACTACAATAAAGAAAGAAATGCCAGATTTCTAAGGCCATGAAAAAAAGGAACCTGAAACTGAATCCAAAAGATAAGCATGCTGGACAGGTTACTCTATTCCCAGTGCAAGCATACATCTAACCCCAAGAGTTTCCAGTACAAAATGCCTAAGTAATCTCTACAGTATCCTGAGGTAAGAAGATAATTTTCTAGATAGTTTTACAATAACAGTTCATGTGTCTATACAAATGGAATAACTACTGTTGCTTTAAAATATCTTGGAACTATTGATGGTAGACATCTACATGTCAATCTGTAGCTACTAACAGATGGCTTCATGTTCACAGAATCACAGAATCATTTAGGTTGGAAGAGACCTCTAAGATCACCTAGTCCAACCTATGACCTAACACTAACAAGCCCTCCACTAAACCATATCGCTAAGCTCTACATCTAAACGTTTTTTGAATACCTCCAGGGATGGTGACTCAACCACTTCCCTGGGCAGCCTATTCCAATGCCTAACAACCCCTTCAGTAAAGAAGTTTTTCTTAATATTCAACCTAAACCTCCACTGGCACAACTTTAGCCCATTCCCCCTCATCCTGTCACCGGACACGTGGGAGAATAGACCAATCCCCACCTCGCTACAGCCTCCTTTAAGGTACCTGTAGAGAGTGATAAGGTCTCCCCTGAGCCTCCTCTTCTCCAGGCTAAACAACCCCAGCTCCCTCAGCCGTTCCTCATAAGACTTTTTCTCCAGACCCCTCACCAGCTTTGTTGCCCTTCTTTGGACCCGATCCAGCACCTCGATGTCCTTCCTGTAGCGAGGGGCCCACAACTGAACACAGGACTTGAGGTGCGGCCTCACCAGAGCCAAGTACAGGGGGAAAGGTGTTAAAGCTGTCTGTATCATTTGGTTTTCCATTTCTTTCTAAGGTGGACTCCTTACAAGGTAATGTCTGAAAGTGACAGAGAGGTTCTTCTTGCCTTTTTCCCTTTTATTCAAATTTTTCCCTTCTGACTGTAGAGTGGTCCACTTTTCCAAAGAAATACTCTTACTACGCTATTGTTCAAATACAGCAGCTGTCAAATACATTTTTTTCCCATTCAGTTTCAAGAGGGTGTATTAGAACAGTTTGTGAGATTCTGTTTCGTAGGGGATATACAAGATGCAAGAATGACCTCCTTGACTGTCAGATGTTTTACAGATGGGAGATAGACACAGAAGTATGTTATGAAAATATGTAGAATTTAGTCCTGTTCACTAAAAAATACGTACAGATGCTATATACCAGTCATTCTTCTAAAACAGGGAAAAAAGAGGTCAGATCTACTTTTGCTCTTCTAAAAATAAATTTTAATTAAAGAGACAGAATTAAGATTATGGGTTTTCTGTGTGATTCTACTGTTCCAAAGTGCACAACAGTTCTGACAATGCATAAGCAACAACAAAATTTCATAAATATATCATGGTGGGGTGATGAATTCCTTTCAATACTTAAAGGGGTATTATAGGAAGGATGGAGAAGGACTCTTTACTCGGGTAGATAACGATAGGACAAGGGGGAATGGTTTTAAACTAAAAGAGGGGAGGTTTAGATTAAAGGTTAGAAGGAAGTTTTTCACTCAGAGAGTGGTGAGGCACTGGAAGAGGTTGCCCAGAGAAGCTGGGGATGCCCCATCCCTGGAGGTGTTCAAGACCAGGTTATATGAGGCCCTAGCCAACCTGATCTAGTGGGTGGCATCCCTGCCTATGGCAGGGGGGTTGGAACTAGATGATCCTTGAGGTCCCTTCCAACCCAGGCCATTCTATGATTCTATGATTCTATGATATGAAAATCAAAACTGGAAGCATAGTTAGGAAATTTTGAGCAACAATACCACTATATTTTTTTTTTCACATTTAATTGAATTTGCAGTGTAAGCAATATGAAATATTTAATGTAGAACTGCTGATCTTTGTTTTAGCTATTGAAAACATTGTTTTGAAATTCTTTACATCTTAAATTAGAATTTTGTCTCTCTTTTTTTTTTTTTTTTATAAACTGACATCAAAATGTAGGCTTCATGTTCATTATCAAAAAGATGTGTTCTTTCTTCATTTGATTTATGTATTTTCACCAAAAGATTTCAAACATTAGTTTTCTTTTGTAAAAAGTCGGTTAAGATTAGTCTCCATATTTGTGCTAGGAGAAAGAAAGTTAATTTCAACACTGTGTGCCTCTCTATGTATTATTGTATTGATAGAATTGGCTGTAAATGAAACCACATTGCTGCATAGCAAAGGTTGTAAGAAGATTTTTAGTGTCCATCTGAGAAATTTCATTGTGATCTTATAAAAATAAAGTAAGATATAAGTAAAAAATAAAAGTAAATAAAAAAATAAAAAAAATAATAGTAATAGTAATAAATAGTAATAATAAATAATAAAAATAAATATTTAAAAATAAAGTAAGATATAAAAATAAAGTAAGATATAAAGTAATGTTATTTACAGAACACCACATTGTGTCAGCATGTAAAGTAACTGGGTAAACTGGTAGATGTGAGCATTCAATCTTGTATCTCCTACCTGGTAAGGTTTCCTAGATCATGCAGCTGGCTCTTGAGAGTGAGAAAGAAACAGGGAGAGGAAGAGCCTTGTCTGTCCAGTAGCATGTATGTTAACTGACATTCTTCAAAATATAAATGTTTAAATCCACACACACACACACATACACACACACACAAAGGATGCTTACCCATCACAAATACAAGTGTCAAGCTTAAAAAAAATCTTTTGGAGGTGTAATAGTAAGTGAGCTTTCAGACATGATCTGAAGGAGAACAGAGGACTTTGGTACAGGGGACTTTGGTTCAGATGAGGATGTGTAAAAAGGCATCAAAGAGAAAACAGTGTATGTGCATGCATGCACACATGAATGCTTGTGAATATATTTTATGCATACGTGCACATGTAAAAATTTCTTTAAATGTACAGTTCATTCATTTCAAAGGGAAAGTTCTTTAATTATAATAGCACTTGCTTTGGAAGAGAGCAACATGCCCAATTATTTGATATACTAAACAATTTCTAAACTAAACAAGTAATTTATGCTATTCAATCTTATCTTCTTAACAGTATTGTTGTTCTACAGTCATTAAAAAGAAATTGTTGTATGGAAGAATACACAGAGAACATCTGTAAAAAAAAGATGCATTTTAAATGGTTTTGTGAATACATGTCCTGCAGTTAGATATTACTGTAGAATTCTGTTTGGATGAAACCTGAGGTGACAGTTGAGGGAGCAAACTAATTTAATAACAGTTGATGAATTAAGAAACTGTATTATTTTTTAAAATCACTTAGGAAGTTTCCTCTCAATCCCCTTGGTTGCCCGTTTGATTCTTCTGGACAGAATGTCAAAAAGATTTGGAAACACGCAGTCTGTACAAACCACTGTGTCTGGTGTAGTCTCTTTTGCACTTTCTAACAAGACTTACATCAAAGCTTTGTATTTCCATTCCAATAAATACAATCTGTACATGTATTTTCCTTCTGGGACAAAATAAAGCTGTTTATCACAAAAATTCTTCTAAACTGAAAACGTAACCTTTAGCATGCACCATTTGTAAAACTATTTCCTTTCAAAGAAAAAGGAAATGTTAATGATAGAGTCCAAGCATCCCTAATGGTGACGAACATCTCCTTTATATTTATGCTTAACAGGAAACCAAACCATTTACAATTCAACTTTCCAGGAAAAACACTTGTAAGGAGGCACAAGTATTTAATGATCAAACCCAAGCACCAGAAATGTAATCAATTCAGTGTCAGCAAAATGAGTGTGTAAGAACAGTTTGATTTTGACAGTTGTGGTTTTTAAAATGTTTTCCAACTGATCGGGTATGACTATGACTGCAGTAAAAACAAACAAACAAACAAACAAACAAACAAAAAAACTTGCATACCCAAAAGATAATTTCCACCACTCACAAAGTCCTCAAAGCAATTTCAGTTACTTTTCTATGGATTTAGACCTTTTCAGAGTTACCCTTGACATTTCTATTTCTGGAATAGATTATTTCAATGAATTCTTCATGGAGCACAAATTAAAATGATTGTTGATCTGACAAGAAATCATCACTCCTCTGAGTAGTGGTAGATAAAGGGAATTTATATATAAAATTATATATAAAAAGACAGAACTTCTGAAACAGGCTTTTTTTAATTAAAGAAGAGACAGTAATTATAAAACAAACAAATATGTTTCTATGCAGCACAAGTTCTAGCTTCAAATTCTCAGGGTACATACCTGAGGCTTAAAAAAAACAGCTAGCACTGAACAGTATGAATGACAGTATAGTTTAACAAGTCTATGAAAACATAACATTGTGTTATGTTTCTCTTTAATGTTTTCTTAAATGACTTGGATGCAGTACTTGAAGGTATGTTAATTAAGTTTGCAGATGACACTAAACTGGGAGGAGCTGTAGACTCCCTTGAGGTTAGAGAGGCCTTGCAGAGAGATCTGGACAAATTAGAGAGCTGGGCAACCAACCACATGAAAATTAGCAAGAGCAAGTGCCGGATTCTGCACCTGGAAAGGGGCAACCCTGGATATATGTACAGACTGGGGGATGAGAGGCTGGAGACCAGCTGCACAGAGAGGGATCTGGGGGTTCTGGTTGACAGGAAGTTGAATATGAGCCAGCAGTGTGCCCTGGCAGCCAACAGAGCCAACCATATCATGAGGTGCCTCAAGCACAGTACTGCGAGCCAGTCGAGGGAAGTGATTGTCCTGCTCTGCTCTGCATTGGCGTAGCCTCACCTCAGGTGTGCAGTTTTGGCATCACAGTATAAGAACGACATAAAACTATTAGAGTACTCAAAGGAATGCTACAAAGATGGTGAAGGGTCTAGAAGGCAAGATGTATGAAGAGTGTCTGAAGTCACTTGGTTTGTTCAGCCCAGAGAAGATGGGAGACCTCATCATGTCCTACAGCTTCCTCACAAGGGGAAGCAGAGGGGCAGACGTTGATCTCTTCTCTATGGTGACAATGACAGGACCCAAGGGAATGGAGTCAAGCTGCGACTGGGGAGGTTCAGGATGGATATTCGGAAAAGGTTCTTCACTGAGAGGGTGGTCGGGCACTGGAACAGGCTCCCCAGGGAAGTGGTCACAGCACTGAGCCTGTCAGAGTTCAAGAAGTGTTTGGACAATGCTCTCAGACATATGGTCTGATTTTTGGGTGGTCCTGTGTGGAGCCAAGAGTTGGACTCGATGATCCTTGTGGATCCTTCCAATTCGGGATGTTCTATGATGCTATAATTCTAGGTGGAGTGCAATATACCTGCTAATTAATCTTCTCACTTCCTTTTGGAAGTGATTGAAAGAATTTACACTGTCCTGAGTTGTGGATTAAAAGTCTTCTCCCATGAAAAGAGCATGAATTCTCTGCTTCTGTAATAGAGGTAATAATGAACTATACATATATAGTAGTTGACCTATGATACTGTATTTCCCTGTCCAGCCTTTAGAATTTAAATAATATTGCATGCACACATTTAGTCACAATGACTATAAGAAAAAAAGCCATGTCTTAAAAATGCAGCAAAGATTATAATAGTTCATTGTGTAAAAAAAAATCTCACTGTTAATCTTAGAATCCCAGCATTGAAGTGAAGCCCCTGCTCCAAGGATGAATTAATTGTGCTCACAATAGTCTTGACAGCTGTTTGTCCTACTTGCTTTAAAGACCTCCCATAACAGAGATTTAACAACCTCTCAGACAGTGTATTTACATGTTCTGCTATCTTTATTATAAAGTTCCATGGGGATTTCTTAGTAACAACTAACCTAATTTTCCCCAATTAAAATTTAAGACTATTATTATTTTCCTAAGAAATTATTTGTTTCCTCTTACAGCATACTTTTATGTATTAAATAAACTGCCATCATGTTCTTTCCATGTTTTCCTCTTCATTAGGATAAACAGTCCCAGCTCATTCAAGTCTTTTTATAGAAACTATATTTTCTAGACATTGACCATTCTTTATGACATCCTCTGGTCTTTTTCCAGCTGTTCTAAATCATTCTTCTATTATGGTGCATAAACTTGAGAATAGTAATTCAGCTGAGGCCTCTGGTTTTGAACAAATGGAAAATATTACTGTTTGTTACACATTGTTTTTTTTTTTTTTTTTGCAAAAGTAGACTCTTATTTGTTCATAGTCAGTTCATGAACCACTTTGAAAATGTTCATTTTTGTGGAATTGCTACTTACTAATTTTGTTCTGCTGCTAGTTAGGTAGCTTATTGTTCTGCCTCAACATCAACAACAACAACAAAAACTAACACTTGTCCAAAGGATACAAGGATTGTTGTTTTTTTTTTTTTTTCATTTATATGCATGCATATGTGCTTCTGTGTGTATATATATGCATATATATTGTAGACCTCGATCTTTGTCTGTGATCTTTTATTTCTTTCAAACATCTGGTTGTTTCTGCTGTAAGTAAATAAACAGCAAAAACATGTTCTTTGTTGTTATTACAGAGTAAATGTAATAGAAGAAATGGTTCAACACTGTACAGCTGCTTTGTCTTATCTTAAGCTTTTCTGTAACTTAAATGAAAAAAGCCTGTGTTTCATTGCTGAAGGATCCAGATTCTCTCACAGAGTATGAACCTCATTCTCTTTCATGTCTGCAAAGAACCAGTTACATAAACAGCAGGTTATGTGTCTGGACAGATACAAACATACCCATTTTAAGCAATGGAAAGGTGAAGTTTGGGAATTGCTAAGAAATCTCATCCTACAGTTGAGCTATTTACTCTTCAGTCTACAAATGCAGATTTATCTAATATAATGACCTTATGACTACTGAAGACCATGAAGCTACAGTTTATTGGTACTGCAAAGTTGACTCAGCTCTGAGAGGAGGTTACATTTTTATTAGAACTGTAAACACACTCCTTGTAATAATGGACCCTATTCCATTAACCAGAGAAATATCATTTGCCTGTCAGATCTCACAATAAGCTAACAAGATTGGGTGTTAC
>VXAA01003463.1:94-18025 GCA_013399115.1 Anseranas semipalmata
TCTCTGTAATTGCCACCAGATCATAATCTCCTGACCGAACACGGATTTCTAACTCCTCCTGCTTATTCCCCATGCTGCATGCACTGGTGTACAGGCATTTCAGGGAGTGAGCTGAGCACGCCAATTTCACCCTAGGGGGGCGGGAGGCCTGCCGGTCTTCATCAATACTAGAGTGCTGCCCCAGTGGTGGAGGCCCAGCTACAACCCCATCCCCCTTCGAATCTAGTTTACAGCTCTCCAAATGAGCCCTGCTAATTCCTGTCCCAGAACCCATTACCCCTGTGAGATAAACCTTTCCCATGTATTACTGTCAGGCCTGGTGTCTTATAAAACCAGACATTGTGCACCAAGACATTGGTGTCTTATAAAACCAGCCAAAGAACCCAAAGCCCTGCCTGTAGGACCAGTCTTGTAGCCAAGCATTTATGGACTGGATCCTTCTATTCCATCCCATGTCATCACCCGAAAATGGAAGGAGGAAGAGAAAATAACTTGCACCCCAAACTCTTTCACCAACCTTCCCAAGACCTTGAAGTCTTTCTTCATTCCCCTCAGACTACAGGATGCAGCTTCCTCCCCACCTGCCTGGAAGATCAGCAGCAGGTAGTATTCTGTCGAGTGCACCAGGCTGGGGAGTGTCCTGGTGATATCCCTGATGCGGGCTCCAGGTAGACTGTAGACTTCCCTATGATGAGGGTCAACTCTGCATATTGGGCCCTCTGTTCCTCTCAGAAGGGAATCGCCTACTACAATTACCCTTCTTTCTTTCTCATCCAAAGTCATGACCACTGGGAAGATGATACAACCAGTAATGCACATAATAATTTCAGAAGCAGTGCTGACTGCTTTACACACCAATATGCATTGCCCAGGGTAACTGAGCTTTAGGAAAAGGAACAAGTTATGAGACTTTTTTAATCTCCTACCAAATTTCAAGGTTTAGGTCCTCAAATATAATCATCAAAAGATCTGCAAAACTCTACCTCCTTAGGCCACTGATATGCTGCTAGATATATTTAGGTGCAAGCCAACATGCAGAAACTGGCTTTACTCTCACCAAAAAAAAACAAAACAAACAAACAAACAAACAAAAAACAAACAAACAACAAAAATAAAACAATTCAAAAAAGGGAGAGATTTTTTTTTCCACCATTTTTACACCTAGAACATATAAAAAACATGAAGCAAGCTGACAAAATTACAGACATACACAGAGCTGCAAGCTTTACTTTCTCAAAAAAAAAAACCTGAAAATCATGCTGAACCATACAGAATTCCAGAAGCTGTTAAACACCTGATGTCTGAGGCTCTTTTATGTTCTGTAACACTTCTTATTGTTCAAACAGTCAAATACAAACACTTGTGCCTATTTAACCTGAACAGCTTTTAAAAAAAAAGTATTAATAAGCTCCTTTTATTTTATTTTTTTTTCCTTCTTCTGGTAAATGTTAGGATTCTCCTGCATTTCACCTTTAAATATGAGTCAATACTACTTAGTTAAAAATGCTTTTTCTTTAGAATTACTCACTGAGTAATTTACATGGGCTATTTCAGGCTGGTGGAATTTTGATGAAGAATCTGCTAAACCTAGCTAAACCTAGATATTTGATTAACCACTTGTTTTTAACAAGACTATTGGCTAATTCTGTCAATGAGACAATGGATCTGGACAAATATAGACGGTTATGTTGGTGAAAGACATTCTTTGATCTTTTAATGATCAATAGACAGAAACAAGTATACCTAAAGAACAATTCATCCCATCCGAAGGTAAGTATCTAATGAGTCAAATGAGGTCACATGGGTTATTTCCTAAAGATTTTTCTTTTCTTCATTTTCTAAAGGAAGTCTAAGACATGTACACCAAAGAAATCTAGAGTTAGCTGATGTTGCTGATATGCAACTGGATAAGAATGTCTCTAGCTGGGGAAGTGGTGAATAATTTCTAGTGTGTGCTTTTGAACAGACTGAATTCAGTGGACTGGATTGTCCAAATGCTACCATATCTGAATAGAAGTGATTGTGCACCATTTTGAAATAATGTAAATATCTATAGAGCTTGAAAAGCAGAAGATCTGGCACACTGGTTTTATTCATGTCGCCACCTTGTAGTCATTTTGATTCAGTAAACTTCAATATTTAAATCTTTGTTGTCATCCCAGGAATTCAACTCAGATTGCTTCAGTTATTTAATGTGAAGGACTTAACAGGATGCCATGCATCATAATCATGACATGAGACCCTCCAGAAATGTGAAGTGCTGTGTTTTGTGCTTACAGATGTGGTTAAAGAGAGTATAACTGTCAGATGAAGCACCCCCCCAGAAAAAATCCAGGAAGATGAGATAAGAGCAGCCACCCTGCCTATCTCTCTAAATGATGTTGATGCAAAAACCCAGATGTCAACGTATTGGACTCAGCAAAAAGAACAGTAAACAGAACTTCTTGACAGAAGTTGAAGTCTAGACTTTTAGCTGAAGCAAAGGTAAAGTAAACTAAACTTCCATCCCATGACTCATGGTTAAGAGCAAAATGCCTAATACTGCTATAGTTTTATTTAGCTGTTGGATATAATATACTCATGACATTCCTGAACTGGACAAGAAAACAATATCCTTTGCATACATTATTGTAAACTCTAGGGAGTGATTTCTGAATGAATGTAACACTCAAGAGGTGTAATACCAACGTCCTGTAAGAATATCTTTCTTTCTGAGAACACTGATACTAAACTTTAGTATGTGTATTACATGTTGCTTACAATCGCAAAAATTCAAGTAAAAGTACAATCTAATTAAATCATCCTGCACACTGATGCAGAAAGTCAAGTTACCTTTTGGAGCCTCAAGTGGCCCACTGTGCTGCCTCTGTAAAGGCATAAGAGTTTATGAAAGGAAGAGTATAAAGGAGAATCATGTCTTAGTGATTCTTCAGCTTCAGTGACCAGATGTTTACTTTCCACTGGAGATGGAAAACAAGCCCAGGCATATGTGTCTCTGTCTGGAGGGAGATGCTGAAACTGCTTCCTCCTCTGCTGTCACCAGCAGTCCTACTGAACTGGGAGAGTCTGCTTGAAGGGTAGCAGAAAATTCATTTTTAGCATTTGTTTTTCTAGCTTCTACTTCCAGATAGGTTTGGCTTATTTTGTTTTCAGGGGTTATACCATAAACCAGGATTAACCATGAAGTTCGGGGACATGAAGAACCTCTTCTTTTCTATAGCTTCCCTTCTTTAAGACTCATGGGTCTCCTGTTAAAATAACATCTAAAATAAAAGTTGCATTTTTCAGAACAGTTCACAGAACAATTTTTTGTCATATTTGACAAAATTACATTGTTAATGTTATAAAGGCACACACTGTGGACAGTGGTTTTAGTCTTAGAGGAGCAATGTAAAGGAATGGTGTGCCTTCCTGGGACATGGCATCAGACATAGAATATGAAAATAGGAAATTTAAACTCCATTAGATATTTTTAGAGTCATGACATAGATGGTTGAAGAAATTTAAAATAACAGATCTTATATAGCCATATTTGGATGGAACAGCCTTAGGTAGTTCTTACCATCTTTTATCTAGTGCCTCCTTTAACATGTAAATTCCTCACTTAAACTTGGCAGAGTAGCTCTACAGAGACTAAATAGTTGGAAGGATATCTAATCTATGATGTGGGTCTGGTGGCTAGCATTTAACTTCTCCTCTCCCTTCAGCTACTTCATTTTCTCCACCCCATCACTTTATAAGTTGGTTAAGTTTTATCATTTATAACATTTAAATTACATACATTGCTTATTATGAAACTGATCTGACAAATATCCTTTATTTCAACAGACCTTAATGTATGATCACAAGTACCCTACAGCACAGAGTGTGTGCTATTCTTGGTATTCATAGACATTGTAATGGCATGCAAGCAGTGCATCATTGTGTTGTGGCAGGAACTAACAAATCTGTGCTGTACATCAACACCATATATCATGTTCATAATGAATGTTCCTGGGCCATGTCTGATTGCAATTCTGCAGCTTTCTATAGGGATGCTGCAGGGGGAAGGCAGGTCTTCTGGCCTTAGGTAGAAATCTATACCTTTTCCCTTCTGTAGCATCCTCCTATTTATGTGAATAAAATGAGAACAGGTGGTGATGTGTGACTTAGGGCTACTAAACTGCAAAAATATAATAATAATAAAAAAGCATTTAATCCCACTTGACAGTGAGAAAATAACAGATTTATAACATACCCCAAGGAAGAAAAAGGTGGAAGGGGAAAAACTATTCCAGCTTTTGTGACAGTGCATTATCAGACCTTATGTTCAGTCTCACTTTTATCAGGACCAAAAATCAGTGCAGATGACTTGCAGTGCTTTTATTTCAATAAGACACATCTCCAGTGAGCTCAGTGCTGCAGAGTAAATTGTATGAGTAAGCAGGAAGACAATGAAATTATTACAGGGGAGAAAGGGGTCCCTCTTAGAATGTTGTCCATTAAGGGTAAAATCCACACAGGTAACGCTGATACTGATACTCTTGATTCACAGCCGGGGACCGATTACAGAATAATTTGTAGTTACTGCTTGAAATTTCCTTGTTGAATTGCTTAGCTCCATTTCTCACTGATGGCAGCTGGAACAGCACTTATCAAGGTACCAGGATATTGATGCTGAACATTTGTAACACTTGCTGTTTCATAACTTTATTAATATTTATATACTAAACTTCTCATTTATTAACACCATTGTAATCACACAGATCACAGGGTTAACCCTGGGGAAAGGAATGGAAGGTGAGAGGGGAGGAGGTGAGAGAAGAGGAGAGGAAAGGGCAAATGACACAGATACCTAGTGAAATATTGACAAGAATTAGCAATCACAAATAAAAGACAAAAAAATGAAATCTTACCTTGAAACATAATTGAAGACTTTAGAATAGGAAAATTCTGAACTTCCATAAAAATTTGCTATACCTAGTTAACATTTGACGAAGATATTCTATTTATGTTATTCTATTAGCTGTTCTGCATGTAGGGATAAGATACTGTCTGTAAATGCATCTTTTGATGCATTAAGAGCAACCCTGTTTTGTGGTGCCTGTAATGTGGTGAGTCATTCCAGCATAAATCAATGAAAACACTATAACAGTTCATCACATAGATTAATCACAAGCAATATTATACAGAAAGTGATGCATTTTTCTATTATTTGATTCTATCAAGAGAATTATTGAAAGCTCAGAGAAACTACATCAATCTGACTGCTAATTTGGGTATTAAAATAAAAGGAAGAGTCACAGTTGATGCTGAAATTACTAGTATTACATATAATTGAGACAATGAAATTAGCTACTGTGCAAACAAGGTGAAGCAGACAAAAATGGATGATTTTTTTCCAGATTGTAACACTAAAATATTTTGAAACAGGCAGCTATCATTGTGTCCTGAGATGACCATGCACACAGTGCACAGAGCTGTTACTGCCCAACCCTGCAGTTACAGCTGCATCTGCTGATGTTGCAGCATCACACCAGGCTTTCTTCCAGGGCAGAGAATTCCCCAGGATTAATTAGAGGAAAGTCTCCAGAAAACAGTTAGTTTATTTTTCTTTGGTATCTAATATTTAGGTAAGGTGACATATTTCCTTCCTCTTACAAAGCACCTTCTGGCAGCCACACTGACTGTAAAGGACAAGAATATTACTGATAGACATTTCTCTAGTAAGTTCTACCCCCGTCTTAGTTCACCTCCAAAATTTGTGTGTAATCATATAAAATCCTTTAGTGTTTGATTTTTTTAAAGGGTGAAATGGATGCCCTGTCCCAGGTGAAGATAAATAGAAAATCAGTTCTGTGTTGAACAGTCAGTTCCATCCAACATTGTGAGCCAATACTGCCTGAAAAAACCTGCAGTCTCTCGATGATGCAAGCCCTTATTTTTATAACAGAAAGGCTCTCAAACAAAACCTTGACAATTGAATTTACCACATAACACTTGTACAAACACATCTATACAAGGGAAGTGTCACTGTGGCTTATTTTGAGTAAATCATCAGTAGTGGCTCAGGTTCGTGCCAGCTTCCCTCACAAAAATACTTTCCGTTTGTTAAGAACAAACAGAATAAATTGAAGGAAGACCTGAGTATTTCATAAGGGCATTTTCAAATTTTGTGATAGCATATGTTACTAAGGAAACATCTTTTGTCTGAGCCTGGTCAGAGAGGAGGGATCTCAGATAATGTATAGTACTACATAACATACTTAACACTAGAAGTAGGAAGTGGAACAAATTGAAATAAATACAATAAGATTGATCAAATGTATTTGTAATACAGATTACAGACAACAACAATATACCAGTAACCAATATAAAACATATCATTCATCACATATTAATAGCAAGCTGACATCACATTAATTATATTCTAATACAACTTGTTTGAAGTAATGGATGTAATGTGCCATAATGCAGTGCAAAGCAGATTGAATTGGCTTTTTCTTCTTTGTTCAGAATACCAAATGGAAGAATCATTATTCTGTTGCAGCATGCCAGCTTCTATTTATGGATTGTCATCTTTTTTTTTCCTAGTAATTCATCTAAAGATGTGTCATAAAAGAGACCTTTCCAGATGTATACTCACTCTCTCAAAAATGTGCTGCTATCCTTTCCGTGCTATTGTTTCAAAAGATGTGGAGTGGTCTTAAATAAAGTAACATGCTAAACAATGTTATCTGATTTAAACACCTTGGCCTCAAGTGGTAGTCAAGTCCAGTGCTTGCAGCCAATGAAATTTATCTGTTGACTTCAGCGGGCATTTAATCATCCCTTATAAATTATCAATTACTATTACATGTTTCATAAATAATATATTTATATACCAAGAGTGAAATACTGTAGTAATTTTTAAATTTCAGGTTGGCTCTTGTGAAAATATCTTTGTTGTATAAAATACTGCAGCTTAATGATATATTGTCCTATGTGGGCCATATTTATTTTATAGGAAATTATCTGGGATGCACCATCAAACTTAGAGATTTCTTTTGCACATTAATTCTTAAGACACGGCAGGAAGAGATATCCAGTACTTTAGCCCCTACTGTGTCTTTTTCAACAAGACTGTAGTTATATGTGTTCAGACCCGACTCTGTAGAAATAACTAGATCCCTCCTTCTAAATACTTTGTATTTTTTAGTAATTGCATACTCAATACAATTTTAAAATTACTTGAAATATTTCAGAAAATGTATTTTTCTGTTACAATAGTCTCAAAGTAAGGAGAAATATATGATTTAAGTCTTCATGACATGCATCATAATACCTGTTTTTTAGAGCGAACCTTAAAAAACAAAAACAGGGTGGAGCACTCATTGTAACTGTTGGAACAAGACATATAAAAAGAGAAGGAATGGAGGACTCAATGTAATGCCTTAGGAAGTAACTTTTGTACTGTGACTTTTAGTATAACTGGGTTGTGTTCTTGCTTTCCAGACATCAGGGACAGGTCCTAGTCACAATGTTAACTAGATTGCTCTTTGTGTAGAAAGGATAGCCACAAGGTTAGTTTACCGTTGGTGCTTGAACACACTGAGACAACATATGACTGAAGTAATTGCACTGGTAGTCCTTGGATCCTTTGCCACAAGCAGAATAAACAAAACAAAAAGAGCCAACAACTGGTGATCCTTATCTGCTGTAATTGTGGGCTGCTGGTGGTGTGTAGAGGAGGCAGGATCAGAGAAAAAGCTATAATTTGTTCCAAGTGAGGGTGGGATGAGAGTAAAATCTACATTTATCCCTTTCTCAGATAGAGAAATTTCCCATTCCCCCAGTCTTATGTTACAGGTTCCAGGGTTTTGGAAAAATATAGTAAGTGTTAAACTCCAGTTTCCTTTACAAAATATTACATTTCAGCCACAATTTCCCTACTCTTTTTTCTTTCAATATGCTTCTATTAAATAGTTTTAAACTATGTGGTAGGTCATATAGCATGAATCAATAAACAGCAAACCCCTATCTCATAGTATCAGTTATTTGTCAGTGAGAAGTTTCTGACTTAATTAGCTTAAGCACTATCATTTAAGTTTGATTTACCTTGTTTTTCTAGATCTCAAACTAGTTATCTAACATGGTTTGTCACAAAAAAACCATGACATTGCTGGCTAGCTTCCCAACACTCCTCTCCCCAGTCTAATTGTCCATTTTCTTGTCACCAGGAACAAGCTGTGGTCTATGGCAGGAAATGGGTACATCTCCAGGGCATGGCCTTTTCATTTCCACTTGGCTATGAAATATACATTTTTCAGGAGTAAATTCCTCAGCCAAAAACCCTCTTCATTTTTCAGCAAAGCTAATTTACTCAACCTCCATGAAACTATCTTCATTTCCCTGTCCTATGGATGTAATGTGCCAGGATGCAGTGCACTTTTCCCTGAAAAGTGTCCAGAGCACTTTTCTGTAACACATACTATACAAGAGACAACCACGGCAAAAAGCTGTTATGGTCTAACAATAAGACAGAAAACAATAGAACACTAAACAGAAGAAAAATTGCTAATACAACAAGCATTTACAAGTAAAAATAAAAGAACCCCTACCAAACACGTACACTAGCCTTCCCAGCCTAATTTTATATAGTAAAATTATCTTCTCTGTGAGAAAGTAATGTACCCTCTACCCCTTACACCTGAGATTAAATGAGTGTGGTAGCATTTGAAATTATTAAAAAAAAATGTAGAAAGATTGGAGGAAACTGTTAATAAAAACATTTGTTTAGAGAAAGCTAAAAAATTTGAAATAACAAAAGAAAGTATTGTTTATATTTCTATGAACTTCTTTATGGAAGAGTAACATTGGGAGGAGCATATCAATTCTCCTATCTAAGTAAGAAATGAGGAATTTGAAAGGGTTTGGGATCTGGATATCAGGAGTGGTACCACTCCTGATAAGAAAGCTCCTTGTAAGAAAGCTCCTGGTAAGAAAGCTGTTACTCAAGTTTAGCTTGTTGAGTAGCTCCCAATAGCACATTCCTGTATCAGAGAAGTTGCTGCTTCTTTCAACTCAAATAGACTTTAAAAAAACTAAACTCACCCCTAGGAAATGGAAAACACCATAGGAAATGAAAACAGAAAGCGAAGGACCACTTCAGACATATTGCTGCAACTATAAAGTTGGGGTTTTGATTGTTTGTGCTCGAGTGCAGTTCACAATTGTCGTTCTGAAATTGACACTTGAGGGATCTCTCAAACAATTATTCTCTGAATATTACTAAAGACTATGTGTGTAAGTTTCCAGGAAAAATACATTTGGCTACTCTTCAGCATACCCAGCTCATTATTGTTTATGCCATCAAAAATACTAGTAACCTTTCTTGATAGAAGGGGAGGATTATCTGTATCTTTCATACAGGAAACAAATAGGTAAAATCTTTTGGATGACATGATTTATGCATAAGATAGTTGTTACAGCATGGGTTACACAAGTTTACATGCTCTTGAGAAGCCTTTATATTAAACTAGATACTACAGCAGAATTAGTAAATTGCATCTTCTTATCAGATTTTTAACTTATTCACAGAAACTAGAGTTTTCCCTCAGTGTTGTATTTGTCTGTTGTTTCTTTGTCTGAATGGAAGATAAAATAGTTCCCATTGTGGGATAGACAGGTTGGGGAGAGGTTAGGGGATGCAATGTAAACATATATATCATAGAATCATAGAATGGTTTGGGTTGGAAGGGACCTTAAAGATCATATAGTTCCAGCATCCCTGCCATGGGCAGGGACACCTTCCTTTGGACCAGATTGCCCAAAGCCCCATCCAACCTGGCCTTGAACACTTCCAGGGATGGGGCAACCACAGCTTTTCTGGTCAACCTGTACCAGTGCCTTACCAACCTCTGAATAAAGAATTTCTTCCTGAACAACCCCAACTCCCTCAGCCTGTCTTCATAGGAGAGGTGCTCCAGCCCTTTGATCATCCTCATGGCCTTCCTCTGGGCTCACTGTAATAGGTCCATGTCCTTGTGCTGGGGGCCCCAGAGCTGAACACAGTATTCCAGGTGGGGTCTCACAAGGGCAGAGTAGAAGGGGAGAATCACCTCCATTGACCTGCTGCTTCTTTTGATGCAGCCCAGGATACGGTTGGCTTTCTGGGCTGCAAGTACACATTGCTGGCTCATGTTGAGCTTCTCATCAACCAACACCCCCAGGTCCTTCTCCTCAGAGCTGGTCTCGATCCATTCTCCACCCAGTCTGTACTCATGTCTGGGATTGCCCCAGCCCAGGTGCAGGACCTTGCACTTGGCCTTGTTCATCTCCCTGAGTTTCACACAGGCTCACCTCTCAAACCTGTCCAGGTCCCTCTGGGTGACATCCCTTCTTTCCAGCACATCGACCGGACCACACAGCTGGGTGTCATCAGCAAACTTGCTGAGGGTGCACTCAATCCCACTGTCCATGTCGCTGACAAAGATGTTAAACAGCAATGGTCCCAATAACAACCCCTGAGGAACACTACTCGTCACTGATCTCCACTTGGACATTGAGCTGTTGACCACAGCTCTTTGAGTGTGACCATCCAGCCAACTCCTTACCCACTAAGTAAAATTCATGTCTCTCCATTTGAGAGACAAGGATATCATGCAGGACAGTGTCAAAAGATTTGCACAGGTCCAGGTAGATGATGTCAGTTACTCTTCCCCTATCCACCAATACTGTAACCCCATCATAGAAGGCCACCAGATTTGTCAGGCACGATCTGCCCTTAGTGAGCTGTGTAGGCTGTCACCAATCACCTCCTTGTTTTCCATGTGCCTTAGCACAGTCTCCGGGAGGATCTGATCCATGATCTTGCTGGGCACAGAGGTCTGGTAGAGACTGACTGGCTTGTAGTTCCCCAGGTCTTCCTTTTTTCACCTTTTAAAAATGGGGGCTATGTTTCCCCTCTTCTGGTCAGTGGGAACTTCACCAGACTGCCACGACTTCTCAAATATGATGGACAGCGGCTTAGCAACTTCATCTGCCAGTTCCCTCAGGACCTGCAGATGTATCTCATCAGGTCCAATGTGCTTGTGCACCTTTAGGTTCCTTAGATGGTCTGTAACTTGATCTTCTCCTACATTGGGCAGTTCATCATTCTCCCAGTCCCTGCCTTTGCCTTCTGGGGCTTGGGCTATGTGGCTAGAGTTCTTGCTGGTGAAGACTGAGGCAAAAGAATCACTGACTACCTCAGCCTTCTCTGTATTCTGGGTAACCAGGTCTCCCTTTTTCCTTCTGGAGAGGGCCCACGATTTCCCTAGTCTTCCTTTCATCACTGATGTACCTATAGAAGCCTTTCTTGTTGCCCTTGACATCCCTGTCCAAATTTAATTCTAACAGGGCTTTAGCTTTCCTAACCTGGCTGCTCGGATGATTTCTCTGTATTCCTCCCAGGCTATCTGTCCTTGCTTCCACCCTCTGCACACCTCCTTTTTCTGCTTGTATTTGTCCAGGAGCTCCTCGCTCATCCATGCAGGCCTCCTGGTGTTTTTGCCTGACTTCCTCTTTGTCAGGATGCATCGCTCCTGAGCTTGGAGGAGGTGATCCTTGAATATTAACCAGCTTTCTTGGGCCCCTCTTCCCTCCAGAGAATATACACATATACATATACGTATGTATTACATATATATACACATGCACATACATATGTGTATGATATTGGTATTGATAGCAGAAGAAATTCATTTCAGGCTTCTTTAGTGAAACCAAAGAAAGCTCCTGTGGTCAAGGCCTGACACATGTTCTATTCATTCTATTTGTTCTACTTGTTCTAATTCTTTCACAAATGCTGCTTCTGATGTACTTTCCCAGAATCATACAGACAAGTATGTGCCACAGAGAGATGGATGGATAATCATGGACAAGTTTGGTGAAGACCTTATTTCAGATATGAATTTCAATAATCTGTTAAAATCTCCAGGAAAAGAGGAGAAGGAGTTAGTGTGATGGCAGGTCTGACATGGTAACTAAATTAGCCAAGCATTGTGTGTTTTGCTCTTTTATATTCTTCAATAGAAGTAGAATGGTAATGGTACTCACATGTGAAGAGCAGGATTAGGTAATTTCATGAGATGACTCTTTTATGTCAGAGCCAATGCTGCTATTACAAACTGTGAGAACAATGCTTCACAAAGTCTGCATACTCTTTAGCTGTCCTCAGAAGATTCCTCTGTCATGGGCATTCCACATATTTTTAATCTAATATTGCCTAGTCTAATATTATTTTTTTTCTTTGAATTCAATTATGTCATTGATTCATGTTGCAAACAAGCTAGTGTAATGAAGCTAGCTTTCACTGCAGGTTGTATGATGTTTTTATAACCTAATATAATAGACTTATTGTGCTTCTGCATATGATTTAATATTTGCTATTAATGTCATATAGAAGTTTTACTTTTATTAGAGCAACGATGTTTTTAAAACATGTAATTGCATGGTTAGGGTGGCTGATAGTGTGGGTTGAGATGGATCTACTATGTCATACAATAATGTTCATTAAAATATACTCTGCATGTTATGAGTCACCTACTTCCTATGAAATGAAATTTATTTTCAAAACTTTTTCCAGCTCTGTTATACAGGGAACAGGCATAAAATACAAAGAATGATATAACTTTCAAAAAATAAGTGCTGTTTGTTTCACAGATTATTTGGCATGCTTCACAGTACTTTATAAATATGGCAGAAGAAAAGTATCTGAGAAAAGCAGAATATTCTATATTTCCCTAAAGACATTTCTAGTCTAGTGTGGAATGTAGTTTCTCAGAGTCAGTGTGTATGTGACAGCTAGGGATGGAATTGATATTAATTCTGAAATTTAGTCAATTTTGATTGTCTCATCTTGACAAAGAAAGATCAAGATCATGAAATAAAGTTACTCTGTTTTGTCTGTAAAGCTTAGATCATATATAAGGTGGGACAAATATGTTAACACTTGAGTAAATCAATGAAAAACACCTGCCTTAAAAAGAAAGCTTTTAAATTTTATTTATTTATTTATTACAGGTAGAAAGTACTGTTAGAAATTTAAGTTTTAAAAACAACATTATTCAATATAAATGGTTAAACAGATCTCTAATTTCCCTCTATCAAGGAGTCTCTGTAGATTGCAAACTGGATGTTGGATCCCAGCTTGCCTTTAGTTGAGATCTTTGGATTGTGGCACAGCACTTATAAAAACTTCACAGTTTTATTAGATAAGCAACCTCTCTTCCCAGGTATTCATACAACTGCAAATATATATATATATATATANTTTTTTTTTTTTTGTAGAAAGTAGGAGAAAAATGTTTTGATGCTTTAGGTGAACTTCAGTCTGATGTTAAGGGCTCAGATTAGCCCCTGAAGCTGCACAAGAGCAACTTCTCTTTGTTGAACTGTGCCAAAATGCACACTGGAATTTCCAAACCTTTGGCACAAATGTCCATTATAAATATAAAATTATCACTGACAGGCCAGAAATGCCATTTGAAATCATGGTAGAGACTTCAAAACAGGGAATTCAGAGCTCTCTGGCATGAATCAGCTCATGAAATCCCTTGGTCAGGCATAGTTTTGAGCAAAGTAAATCTATTAAATATAGATGATGATAGCACATACAAGAGAAAGCTTCAACTACTTTTGCTTTTAGAAAGAAGAATCTGAACAAAAGGAGAATCCTCTCAAAATTGTTCAGCCTCTCACAGATCAATATATGTATTATAAATACTTCTGCAGATGTTACTGATCATAATGCTTCTAATATGAGTATATTGATTCTTGAGTACAAAGACAGCTGTTCAGAAAGAAAAGGTGCGCTCTTGGCAAAGATGGACCCAAGGTTAAAAACTCAGTAGTAGCAGCTGCATTATTTAGGGCATATTTAACAGAAGACAAGCAGGAGAAGATATGGGGCATAGAGATATATGTGTTTAACAAAACTCTGCAACTATTGATTGACAAATACATAGGTGACAGATAACTTCTGAAAATGCAAATTTATAAATGCTGAGCTCATGATATTTGAGAGGTACCTAAGCATGACTTACTAATTTACTAATGCTTCTAATCAATATAGAAAAGAAATATATTGCTCTTTTTATAATACTTAGTTGACCTATAGTACCGATATGATGTTAGATACATAAACTACAGAGAATCTAGAATCCAGAAAAATATTTAATCTTCAGTATATGCAGATAATAAATATGAAAGAATTTGGCATATTGATTGAACAATTTCTTTTTCTTCTTCTGCCTATAGGGAAGAAATATAGCTGATATATTCACTAAGCTTCAATATCCCTAAAGCTAATTTTGGGAGGACCAGAAATATATGTTTGTCAATCATTATCAATTCCAACACTTTGTAAAATTCAGTTATAAAGTATTATTTAAAACTCTGAACTTTTGGTCAGTTTATATTCCTTTGCATCCAAAGTATTTAAGGTCATATGAGCTAAGAAGATGGTGATCCAAAAATTACTAAGATTATCAAAACATTTCCTCTACCTCCAATTTCTTTCCCTATGTCTTAACTTGTACATGGGAACACCTCAGGATTTGGCCATAATCCCTGTGAAATCATCTAACATGGAGATCAGAAAACCTGGATTCTATTCTCTTATATTGATACAACCCAATATAAAAGTAAGACACTTTATTCTTTTAAGGATATTAAGTACATTTGGCAATGTACTGTAAAAATTTCTTTGCTAAATGAATTCTAGTGATCTTTAAATAGCAGTTAGCTAAGAATTATACCTATCCTTCTCAAGTATGTATTAATTATCACACATGGCAATTTCAATGGTTCTTCTGTAACCTTTAATAAATGCTGACCCAGGACTAGTTAAATTAGAAGATGCTTGCTAAAAGTTAGCTATTTTTGAAGTGGAAAAGTGTTCTTTTTGATGAGCAGATTGCTACATTATTATATTCTTCTGCCTACCAGTGAAGTCTCTTGTGACAACAGTTTTGCATTTAAGATTTGCTGACAGTTCAGCTTTCTCAGCTTATCCTTTATGACTGGGAGAAGAAATGCCATATAGCTTAGATGAGATTATTTATTAAAGGGAGAGATGAAATTTCTCTGGATGAGGAACAGTATACTATATTACTATATATAGTATACATAGTAATTGTATATATACTATATATTATTATATATACTATTATATATACTATATTACTATACCACAGTTCTTACAGTGTTACATCATGCATGGTAAGACCCAGACCTAGTCGACGTGACTGAAGGCAGCTGTGACAGGTCACTGGGCGCAGGTGTCTGTGTACAGCAAATTTAATCTTTAATATTAAATACATTGATTGCTCAGTGTAGTCCTTCTAAAATGTTTTACACAATGGAATCAGGGGTTTTGATATGATCAGTTGTTAATGTCAATTGTACCATTCATAGCTGATTTGATTTATGGTGTCAAGAAGATCAAAACTTATATTTAACATTGAATACCATTTTGTCCTTTTCTTTTCAGCAGCAGAAACTGAGAATACTTAAATTTCAATTTACACTTAAATACCAGTATGAAAATTTGCAGTCTTCTTGTTTCATGCTTGTTTTTCTTGGAAAAAATCTCTGAGAAGCTTGAGCAATATATAGAAACATTTAAATAATCTGGATATAAAAAAATTGGCTTTGGAATAGGAGTGAACTTTTGGACTTTCAAATAAGGTCAAGTAAGTAGTTCCTTATTCACGTATCCTTTGGTAAGGATTTTCCTTAGAGAAGATCTAAGTTTGGTCCTTGACAAAAGAAGCATCATGTTCTAAAATAGAGAAATACCTTCTCTAAACCACCACCGAGGTGATAACAAGCAAACTAAAAACACTGAACTTACTGAATACAGGGAAGATGACAAAGGGTGAAGAGTGTCACTGAAAATAAATAAAGATCCTCAGATTGAGGTTAAGGTCAGAAATAAACTTTTTGAGGGATCTCGTCCTATTCTGCTTTCCTTAAACTTTTTAGTCATTTGAGGCAGGGATCTGATGGAGACAAGTGGACAGTTTGGACTGATACTGAAAAGATCACTTTTCATCAGAAGGCTGTTGTTTTGTCTGTTTAAATGATTATTTTAGTATTTTTGCATAAGCTTAAGAAATTGGTAGGTGTAGATTTTAAAATAGTCAATGGATAACAAAATTAAATAAATGCGGGTTGTCATTTAGATGAACTCAGCTTTTAAGATTTCCTAGAGAAAAATACCAAATAAAGGGTTTTGGAGGGTCTGAGAAGATATTATCCACTTGTTAGAAATTAGACGCAAGATAGGCCTTGTTAGGAAGGGTATGACAACAATAAAAAGGCACCAGGTGTCTTACTAAGGCAGAACTACTGAAACAGTACTTTCAAATATATAGGAGTATATTTAGTAGTGCTTAATATTTTCAAGTTTGTGATTTATTGGATGAGCCATAGTTGATGACATTTGTGCAGCTCAATAGCTGTTCAAATAATGCAAAGAATAGCAGCGGTTTTGTCTAGTAATTCAATGATAAATTCATTCTAGTGTTGAAGCATCTTTAAGGCTGAGCAATAATGGAAGGGGCATGGGAGAGCCTAGAATAGGTACGAAAGAGGCAGAGATATTAGAGATACAACATTGGATTTGACTGCAATATCATGTAGAAAGATTACCCTGGAGGACTGGTAATCTATAAAAAAGGCAACTGCAGACATAAAAATTATGCGTAGGTTGTATTAATGCAAATATATTTCAAAGCTTTCTTTTATGTGAAAGCATTTCTAGAACGATAGGTGGATAAAGAGCAGGATGTTCAGCTCTGGTAGGAATGCCACTGGTGCTTGCTCATTGCAGAAGCAAATTTGGAAACGTTGCACCTGAAGAGAATTACATGTAAATGTAAGAAGTTCTCTGCTAACATTAATTTGACAAATCAGAACCGGTTCTCTGTGCTAGATCACACACAAAAGTGAAGTTCCACCTGCCTTGCTTTCCCCCTCCCCCCACTTTCCTAGTTTTTAGCTATTAGAAATATCTATCTATCTATTTATTTATTTATTTTACCTGAAAAAGCAAAAACACTGCAGCACCTGGGAATGTCTCCAATTAACGTGTTAATTATTACAAAAATTCTAATTAGTTACATAGAAGAATCATGACACTTTTTACTCTAGTTATCAACTGACTGTGTCATGATAAAAGGATAGATGGCAATTTTAGGATTGTCACTTTGAATAACTAGACAGCAATGACAATATAAAAATAGCCACATCAACTAGCCTGAAAACAATAGCAACCTAGGTAGTGCACATCTTGTATACAGGTTTGGTGCAATCATAATCTTGTTGTACAGACCCATACTGATCTTCTCTATGGCATGCTGGTTTTAATGAGCCTCTTGAGTTTGTGGTTGCTGATCTCCAGAGGCTGGGAGACTTTCTCCATATGCAGTTCTGACCCAGGGGTTTAGGAAGGATAGCGATTTCCCAGTGCATGCTCTAGTTAAAAAACAAGGGACATTGTTTTCAGTGAGCTCATTAGGCATGAACTTGTGGCATTGTACATCCTGCTGACTCTTGGAAGTAAAATTTGAAGCTTGGTTTTCAGGTCTGTAGAAGGAAGTTTTATGCCACTGTGATTCATGGCAGGTTCATAACAGCAGTAACTCTTCCCTTTTGGGTAAAAGGTTGTTTTAAACCACGTGTGGCCATGAGACAGAAAGATGACAGCAGGTTTGACTGAAATTAATAATGATGACACATTTTTTTGCATAAGCTGCTTAGTCAAGGTAAGAAAATGAGAGAAGGGAAGACTGACCTGTCCCAAAAGCCATTATGGTAATCAAACAGCTCACAGTGGCTATCCTGGGAACAGAAGTGACTAAGATTAACTGAACTGCCCTGAGGTCTGTTACTGGGCAAACTTTTATTTATCCCAACCCTACCACC
>VXAA01003463.1:23430-62048 GCA_013399115.1 Anseranas semipalmata
TGTGGTTTGGAAAGTGACTACAAACAACAGGTTACAATATTTAGAGCTGTTTTCACCCCCCCCTGAGTGGTTCAGAACCCTGGGAGGACACCAGAGCTCCTACAGCTGACCCATTCTCTCTGCACTCTGCACTGGAGTGCTACACTAAACTTTGTCAGTTGTAATGATATTATTATTGCTGCTTCTATTGATATCTTTTTCTCCTCAGGCAATGTCAGGTCTTTACTGATTTTCTTGCCTCTGTTGCAAGTTGCACAGTTGTTGCACTATCATCTCTTTTATATAAAAGTGATAGGTGTCCTGTAGTTAGGGAAGGACTCTACTCACACACGTGGAAATCCAGGCCCAAGCAGAGAGACTCTTGATCATTTTCAAAAACTGCAAAAATTCTGGGTTTTGCAATTGCAAATAGTTCTAAATGTGTATTGCAAACATTATCAAATTAAATAGGTACTCTCAATAATGAAACAGGAAAAGATCAAGAAAGTGAAAAATAATTGGCAACCAAGATCCTCAGTTCAGGAATATCCTTGTCTGTGAAAAATGCTTTGAACACTCTCTTGGGCTTCTCTCCAGAAATCCCAAATCAGGCTTGCTCCCCTCAGTGGATCAGTTTAGTTTTAAATTCTGTTGAATAATTATGACATAATATGCTAAATTTTAGAGTAACAGCAGTTACTTCTGCCCTTTGCATTTTCTTTCTTTGTTTGGACAATGAGATTTTACTAATATTCCATATAAACATATCTAAGAAATAAAACTCAGCCTTTTCTATATCACCATTGTCCTTTCTATATGGAACTCCCATCACATACATGTACATCTAGTTGCTATCTCCCTCTTATTTATGATAATGGGAAGGTCAAAGAGGTTGTGACTGTTATGTCTGTTCAGTCTGTTCATAACCATCAGTCTGAGAATCCCTGTAACAGAATCATTTGGAAAGAGAATATTATGTCCGTGCTTTCTGGCATGAAACATTTACATAAGTGGCCCTAAATTGGCTCCTCTGGCAGCCACAGTACATTGCAAACTAATGCCTAATATTTTGTCCAATGTCATTCCTAGGTCGCCTTGAATCCAGCAGCTTTCAAAATTTCGGAGTCCAAAGTATTTCAGATTACTACATGTAATATGCATAGATCAGCAGTTTCTGCACTGCAGTACAAAATATTGCTGTTCCCTCCATATCTATGCTAAAATATAACTATAGCAATGGAGTAATATCAGTGGAAAATATTCACATCACATTGAGGTAGCTCACATTTAGCCAAAGAGAGTATAATTCAAGAAAGAATAATGTGCTTAGTTTCAGTAACATCTACTTCTCTGTTTGTCAGTTTTCATTGCCTTTTGCAATTCTTGCTAATTTAATGCCATTTGAAATTTCACTAATGTGAAGTTAAATCTTTATAGTGCTTTACTTTTAGTTTCTAGTTCCCCCCTGGGAGGGGGGAAAAGACTGTAAAACATAATGGGTAACTAAATTTTTAACTAAGACTTCTCCTGAGGAATTTTGCCATTTGACTAATGAAAAGAAACTTGTGAAATGTTATTTGATTTACCCTTTGTAATCAGTTGCAGTTGCAAGAAAACCATCTAGGAAATAAATGACTTTTGAATTAATGTGAATATTACATTAAAGAGCAGTACAAAAATCGGGATTCCTCAAAATTAGTGTCAATGTTGTAAAATGACATTGGACTGAAGAAAAGAAATGAGAGTGAGCTAGTACAAAGCCATGCCACTTGGATGGCGTGACAAAATGCCATCTGGGAGTGTAAGGCAGTTCTCTTGAGCATCTACTCAGCCAGGGCAGAGAGATACACAAATCAATTGTGTGCACATTTGTGTGAAAGAGATTGCTACAGGACGTAGGAAATGCAGTGCTACCACCCTAGTAGGGGTGGTGAAAGAAAATGGCACAGAGATCATGGAAATAACTACAGCCAACTCAGATTTTCCCCGATCCTTTAAATTGTGTGCTTCTTTATAGATCATCAGTTTGGCATTCAAGAAAGTTGATGATCTGAAATGCCATCTCTATTAAGTGCAGAAACCAAAGTCCCGACTTTCTTCTGAATGCACTGAATAGCAGCATCATAGGGCATAAATAGAAAATATAAAATATTCCTACTTTGACTGTACAAAATATACACATTTTTGACCTGTCTCCATCTGCAGCTCTTTCTTGACATGCTGACTAGGGCCTGTCTGGTATCAGTCATGTGATCCAGTGACTATCTGCAATCATGCACACATATTCACACCTCCGAGCAAATTAAGAATGTACTGTTAGAAAGTGATTAAGAAACTAATTGGGTCATCACCCAGGAGGAAAAGCCTATGATACTTATCACCAGATACTCATTTTTGTCACTAGCTCTTAGCTTCGTCTGTAGTTTCCAGTTATATTTGGAATAGCAAATATAACTCAAGTATAGAAAATGACTGGTAAGGTTTTGGATACCATCTTCATGCATTCTTACAGTTCTTTCTGAGACATATCATTTTGGACATGCTGTAGGAGAATCACACCTTGCATCCACAACAGAGGTCACAGCTGCCGATTATCTATATATTATTGAGTTTGAGTTTATTTTTCTGATTCTTGAATTTGGTCTTTTGTAGTTACCTTCCTAATCTTTTTGGTTCATGTCTTTAAACACAGTCTACTACAAGCAAAATTATTTCTGGTGCTGAACAGGCTTTCCTTCTTGTTCAGTAGACATCTGAGAAATTTCTGCTTTCATGCTGAAATGGCAAAGGCTTATTTTATGTCCATAATCCTATATTGATCTGTTTTAATAGAAATCCCGGGACACACAGTTCTTCTTCCATTTATTTTGCTTGCTGGGTATTTGATTCCTTTATGATAGCTTAAGAAGGTTTTGTAAGCTCTGACTCAACCTTATTCAAACAATTATTCTTTGATGGGTGTTGCTGTCTTCTAGTTTTTTCCCTCTTAGATGCTCTGTTTCATAAACCCTCTTATTTAAGCTGCCCAGCTTTTAAGATTTATCACACAAACTGCCTCAGCCACCTCACTTCCTGCTACACAAGGAGCATGAATGATAGTGCGGATTTTGACCATATCAGTATGAATTTTTCAGGTTCTTCCTCGATTTCCCTCTTACAGTGCAGGCAGCTGTGTAGCTAGCATGTGTACTTTTAACAGACAAGTGGAGTATGGTTTTCCAAACAGCCAATGTTAAACATTATCAAAGAGTTCAAACAGTGGGAACGTAATCCATTTCCTATGCAGTAAGGTAAATGTCAAGTTAAAACAAGTCACTTGTATTAACAGGGCAAAAACTACTGGTACTTATGACAGCATTGTGCTGATCTGAAAGAGGCTTTTTTTTTTTTTTTTTTTTTTTTTTTTTACCATCATGCCTTTGAGTATTGTACCAAAGGATTCATTTGCTGGGGAATTATTAAGTACTTTGCCTGTGTACAAGGTCTTTTTAAATTACATTGTGCCAAATAGTACTAAAATAATTGGATAGCTGAAGATGACATCTGCTGCAATAAATTTAGATAGTGCATATTCGATCTAATCTAATACTGGGCATGAGATCAAAAACATATCTTCAATATTCCACTGATTTACAGTGAGTGAAACCTAAAAATATAAATATATTAAAATAGATTCCAGCGATATGTGAATGTAGATTTACTTATCTGTTTATTTTATCTTGATGATGTGGTACCATAGTCAAATTGGACATACTAATTATGAACTTCTGAATTAGTAAAATTAATTTGGATGTAACATTTATTTTGATTCTCCTAGTTAGAACTCATCTGGAAAACTTCTGTGTACTACTTCAGAAATACTGAGGCAAAATTGTAATTCCTACCTGGTTGTTAAGAATTTGAATACTTCTGCCACCTTTCTTGTGGGGGAAAGGTGCAGAAGAGGAGAGAAACTGTTTCAAATTAACCACCTGGATTCATGCTTTTCTAGAAAACAGGTTTTTAATCAAAGGTATGGAACAGCATTTCAGGATATATCATACCACATTTTAAATCAGTCTGTGACTTGTGATTCCTAAATTATAGAGAAATGACAGATTGTTCTTGTGTAAATCAGAAATTATAAATCCACATATTGCAACAAACTGTGTTTACAGGGTCATACTGTAAAGTTCATTTTTTGGGAAGCCTGTTACATTTATGCCCTTGTCATACAGCTTGTTGTGCATTTAACTTCTTTTTGTGGTAAGAGATCTTCCTAGCGTTTACAGCAATTTTTGAACTGGTTGACATTTGCCATGCTATAATAAACCAAGGTAATTGGTCCTTACATTGAAAGAGGAAATGGGTTTTTATAGATCCCACTGGTTTTCTTATCCACATTGTACAGTTATTTTCTAAAGAAAGAAAAATATCTTTCCATATCATGCAGCCTTCTATACTTTTCCTTGTTTTGCACCTAACACTATTTACTTTTAAAAAATAAAGCACTGAGTCCATAAGCCGCTGTATTCCATATGGCAATCATGATTCATTTTACTCTAGCATTAAGGGGCAAGCAGAGCAGCTGCTGGCACAGTAAGCAATTGCTGCATTTCTTTTTGTGCTTGCTGGGAACTAAGCGCCGGAGCCTGGCACGGGGCTGTGACAGGAAAGTCTGGCCTGCCTTTGGAGCGGGTGAAGACTGGCTGCTGTGGCAACAGCTGATGCTCTTTTTGCTGATGGTAAAATATCTCATTAATGCAAATAGAGAGAAAACAGCTTTCTTCATAGAAAACAGTTAGGGGTGCTCAGTCATCAGTTGTAATGATGTGTTTTCTATCCCTTAAAAACTCCTCTTCCCTGTAACCTGTGGATTTTCTTGTTTTCATGGATTAACAATTACTAAAGACTACTTATTCTCTGGGGAGAGCTGATAAAATCCATGAATATCCAGCCATAATTATCTGTGCAATAGTCCAGGAATGCATCTTCATCTACATAAGGTGATCCAGCAAAAAGGTTAGGAACAAAATCTGATTTGTTTTATCTATATTGTGGCCAGTGTTCTGGTGCTATTAACTTTGGTCAGCATGCTGCAAATTGAACGTTTGCTACGCAGGACTTAGATTCTTGTCTGGTTGGATTACAGTGAGAAGTTGATAGTTACAGTCCTATTCACAAGTTATAATCCTAAAGTCACAAGACCTGAGTGTGTACACAGCCTCTAAAAGAGACATAGGGGAACCTTAGCTGCGAGTGTAAAGAATCAGTCTGATGTAACTCTCAGCCACCATGATAGTATGGGTTTAAAATAGTTTCTTGCTAATAATCCTGTGTATCATACACTTACCTTACCTTGTCCTTGAGACACCATTTCTGAAGACTTGGATTAGGAATTCTTTGATAGAAGTTTTAAACACACTGCCTACAGAGAGGAAAAGAGAATTCAATTTTTTTGCCTTTAAAATTTATATTAATATTTAAAAGGATTTAAAACACTCGCATACATCTACTATGTTCTAGTAGATGAACTTTAATAACTTGTCTTGCAGCTATGCAAAATTCTGTTAACATTATTTTAGTTCTCCTCTCATTATAATACACTGCCTGCTGAGTTCTCAGAACAATACTCTAATGAAGTTGTTCAGACAAAATGTGGAGAGAAAAGATCTTCGTTGCCTGTATAGCAATGTACTGTGATAAACTCATTACATTTCTGAGTACAATAGAAGAAAATTATGAAATGTGTTTTATGATTACATAGCTAGGCATGGTAGCCTCCTTCTGAACTGAAAAAATAAAAGCAATAGGAGGGATAATACCTTTAACCGGAATAACACAAGCTTGTCTTCAGGATCTGTAACAGAATCAGCAAACTCTTGTGTAAGTACAGTTTCATAATTTACTGTCACAGTATGAAGGAAGGAATACAGATAACACCATTTCCTCTCAATCTTACTGCCAGCAATATCAGTCTGAAGTAGCCCCATTAAAGAGTCTGGCTACTATATTCAAACTGTTTGAATCAGAAATGAATTTCCTAGATTTGAGGGAAAAGGCTTTCTTGGTCTTGCAGCTCCTGAAACGGTTTCTAAAAGTGATTGGTTTATTTAAAGGTTGGGCAATAAGCCCTCCAGCTAAGCAGTGTTGGACTTGATTGCCTGGAGTCCTAAAAAAGCTTGCTAAAAGAGTTACCTATAAAAAATCATCCGATAGCCCCTGCTGACACAGGAGTGATTTAAGAGCCTCTGAAGCAGCCTATAGACATTTTATTATTATTTTACTTTTCAAGGTGTTAGCTTAAGCATTTGATTGTTTTTCCTTCTATCGCTGTTTAAGGCTCTGTATCAGATGTCTTCCCTCAATTAGAGGTATTTGAGATTTTTATTGATGACAGAAAGAATCATTAGTTGCAGGAAAGTCTGGCTTTCTCAAGAACATTGCAGGATCTGGCACTTCACCATTAAAGTTGACAAGTCACACTGCTTGCTGTCATTCCTCTTCCTTAGCCAGCAGTTTTCCCCATATGATCCAAGTAAGCAGGCAGCATAACAATCTCTGTGCTTCTACTTCCTTTGTTGCCTACCCTACACTTTCCACTATTTAACTCCCAATGTTTTCTGCAGACCATTTTAGTCAAATCTTTATCCCATTCCCTGCCTTTACCAAACTAATCTAATCTACTGATAAACTATTCTAAGCATTTTTCTAAACAAACTATTTCAAAAATCTATTTATCTCCTATGTTCTTTCCAACTATTTTATATCCCTTATCAGAGAGATTGGCCTTTACATGGGATGATGCCAGCTGTGGAGTTGACCAACAGATGTGCCACCCTGGCTTGACCTTGGACCTGTCTCATCCCTGTGGACTTGCTCTGGGCTCCTGGCTGACCCAGTGGCCACCAGTTCCACTGGCTTTGCTGGGTACTGGGGGCTGCACCTTGTTGGTGAGGCCATTGCCCCTGCTCTTACTCCTGCTCCCCTGCTCCACTTCTCTTGTGGAGCAGCCTGCCCCTGTGGCTCCCTGTCAGTAGGAAAAAGTAGAAAGCTTAATTCCCAATACAGATAAAAAATTCTGCACGTTCTTGACATGTTCAATTATGCAATACAATATGGAACTCTTTCTTTAATAAAAGCTTAAAAACTGCATACAGATTGTACCGTGTGGTACATGATATACATTCACTGGTCTAGGTAGCAGGTGCTCAGGCATGCAAAACCCCATTACTTTACAGTGTATAGTTGCTACCATTTTAGACTGCAGGAAAATGTTTACCTCTTTTTAAACTGTTTTTGATATGCTTTTGTATTACTGTGTTACAACTTTGTTAGATTCCTAGTCATTCTAAGGAAGACTGAGTATGTACATGTTATAAAAGCAAATAGGTAGTACTGGAATGGCAGACAAAAACAAACAAACAAACAAACGAACAAACAAAAAAACGTGTCTTCCGGAATTGTCTTTCTCTTTTGGAAATTCCAAACATTTCTGAGAGCTTTTTAATCATAGCATCTGTGAAGATTGACTGACTTGCATTTTTTAAAAAAAATGAAGAGTGTTTTCGTTTTTAATTCAGTCTCGTATACATATGTCAGAGCAGATTGGTGGATGGCCCATTGCAACTCTTACTGCTGCAGTGATGGTTTAGCTCTGTGGGCTGTTCATTTCAAAGAATAAACACGGAGAGGTCCATAAAGTTGTCAGCTTCCCAGTTTGATCACATCAGGAATCCTACTGCCACAACAAACTGATGCTAATATGTTGCTAGAGTTATTTATCATGTTTCAGGACATATAAACTGTCATAGAATATAGAATATCTCAAGTTGGAAGGGACCCATAAGGATCATCAAGTCCAACTCCTAGCACTACACAGGTCTGCCCAAAAATTCAGACCATATGACTAAGAGCACAGTCCAAATGCTTCTTAAACTCCGATAGGTTTGGTGCTGTGACTATGTCCCTGGGGAGCCTATTCTACTGCGCGACAACCCTCTCAGTGAAGAACCCTCTCAGCCATCTTTTCCTTGCAGTTATTTTTACGATTCAGGGTGTGGATGGAGGAAGAGTTTTGTTTTCTGTGGAATGCCCACATTCAACCTGTCTGTCCCCCGTACCAGTTACAGGAAAAAAATTATATACTTGGAATTGTTAAGATTAAAATTCTATTTACATTAATTTTGAAGTATCCTTAAATGATTGTAAAGATATGGAATTGGCAAGAAACTGAAAGAAATTTCTTGTTGAAATGAGGAGTGTCTGATGGATCCTAAAACTGGGAACTGAGTTACTTCAACCTCTGTTCAGCTACAGATTCAGAACTGCATTCTGATAGAGTGTGGTTAAGAGGGCTAATGTTTTAAGCATATATGTAATTAAAAAAATAGGTGGTGTGTAGAATTATAATTAGGTACTGAGCTTACTGTTTGCAAGTCAGCTACAGTTTGTCTGGCATCAGTGGACAGACACTGGATCTCCTGAGTCATTGAGTACAGTTCCTTGACACCATAACCATGTGTGTCAAATAATGTCATTACTAATCTTATCAGCCACAGATTTACTTTAAAAATTATGTTGATAATAAAAGTTATTACTGTCTTTGTATGTGAGATTACTTCATCTCTCAGTAAGATGTGATATCATATATGGGTTTATGTAAGGCAGGTCCTGCCTGACTAACTCGATCTCCTTCTTATGTGACTAGATGGCCCACTGAGTAGATGAGGCTGTGGATGCTGTCCACCTGGATTTTAGTAAAACACTTGATACTTTCCCACAGTATTCTCCTGGAGAAACGGGCTGCTCATGGTTTGGACAGGTGTATGGTTAACTGGCTGAAGAACTGGCTGGACGGCCAGGCTCAAGGAGTCACAGTGAATGGACTCCTTGAATCCAGTTGAATGGCTGGTCACCAGTGGCACTCTGCAGGGCTCTGTACTAGAAGCAGTTTTGTTTACACTTTCATCAATGATCTGGATGAGAGGATCAAGTGCACCCTCAGTAAGTTCACAGATGATACCAAGTTAGGTGGGACTGCTGATCTGCTTGAGGGTAGGAATGCTTTACAGAAGGATCTGGATAGGCTAGATTGATGGGCATGATATTCAACAAGGCTAAGTGCTGGGTGCTACACTTGGGTCATAACAATCCAATACTGAGGTATAGGCTTGGAGGAGAAGGGCTGGAAAGTTGCCCAGCAGAAAAGGATCTGGAGGCACTGGCTGACAGCCGGCTGAACATGAGCTGAGTGTGCCCAGGTAGCCAAGAAGGCCAGTGGCATCCTGGTCTGCATCAGAAATAGTGTGGCCAGCAGGACTAGGGAAGTGATTGTCCCTTTGTATGTGGCACTGGTGAGACTACACATCAAATACTGTGTTCAGTTTTGGGCCCCTCACAAGAAGGAGATTGAATTACTTGAGTGTTTGCAGACAAGAGCAACAAAGCCAGTGAAGTGACTAGAAAACAAGAGTTACAAGGAATGGCTGAGGGAATTGGGGTAGTTTAGTCTGGAAGGAAGGAGGCCAAGGGGAGACTTCATGCCTCTCTACAACTGCCTGAAAAGCGATTGCAGCAAGGAGGGTGTTGGTCAGTTTTCTTAGGTGACAAGTGATAGGACACAAGGCAACAACCTCAAGGTGCACCAAGGGAGGTTTAGATTGGACATTAGGAAAAATTTCTTCCCGGAGAGGGTAGTTAAACATTGGAACAAGCTGCTTAGGGAAGTGGTGGAGTTGTCATCTCNTGGTCAGTTTTCTTAGGTGACAAGTGATAGGACACAAGGCAACAACCTCAAGGTGCACCAAGGGAGGTTTAGATTGGACATTAGGAAAAATTTCTTCCCGGAGAGGGTAGTTAAACATTGGAACAAGCTGCTTAGGGAAGTGGTGGAGTTGTCATCTCTGGAGGTATTTAAGAGATGTGTGGCCACGACAATAAGGGACATAATGATGGTACTCAGTAGGTCAGGCTGATGGTTGGACTTGGTGATCTTGAAGGTCTTTTCTAGCCTAGATTCTGTAATTTTATATGACTTGTCATCAGTCACAAATTTTGTCAAGCCATTACCTTGGACAGACGGAGAAGTTCTGGGTGTCAAATATGAGGTACCTTAGCTATCAAAACTGAACAAATGTAAACACCATCCTGACACACCCGTGACACAAAGAGACCTCAGAGAGAGTTTGGAAGGGAGGGGTTTATGGTTCACCGAACAAAAACTTCAGTCCAGATTTAGGCGATTTGCTTTCACAACTCATCTGTCTTAGAGCAAAGAAGGATTTCTGCCTTACACAGAAGCACTTCAGCTCTCTCCTGCTTAATCAGGTCAGGGAGGCTGTAAATCAGCACTCTCAATACTTATCTTTCTTCACACACTTCACAAGCTAGCACTCCTATGTCCAAAGACCATGTGGCATAAAAAGTGGTTTGTTCTGCAATCATTCAGCAAATTTGCATTGCCAGTGACCAACATTTTTATTTAGAAAAAATATTTTTTCTTATAAATTTCTTATTCTCATGGTTTTAACATGATGTTCATTATCTGCCAAAAATAAGTTAAAATGAAGAAAATATAAGGGTCAGAGGTATAAAAAAGAGTTAATGGTCATTTGTGAATTTTTGGTTTACAGAACTAATGGCAGAAAAAGATTTAAATGAATAATATTTTCCAAGACATAATTGTTTTGGCTAACCGTAAATAAAGTGACCTGATCTGAAACAAATTAAACTAGAAGATAAATATAGTGGCATAACATGTATAATAATTATGCATCATAGATATAAAATTCAGATGATGATAAATTGTATTTGAAATTAATTGTAAACATCCTTGAAGTATCAGAAAAGTTTGTCTTGGACTTAGAATCAGACACACCAGGATCCAAGGAACAAATGCTCCCTGATGTTGCCTTTCCCACTTAAAGCTGATATGCAGAGCTGTAATTCATGGGCACTTGTGTTAATGTGCATGTCATTGATTGCCTTTGTCATGTGATTGGCCTTTCTTCACACCCACATAACAGGCAACAGTGATAATTTTTTGATAACACCCTAGTAAGTACATGACCCTTCAAGTACTCTTCAGAATGCAATGATAATCCCTCAGTCTGAGCACGAATCTTGTGCTGGCATGTAGTTATTAGCTTCTGCTGGTCTGACAGATGTTGTGGGTGACAACAGAACAACAAGATAGAAAAAAGGGGAGAGTATGAACCAACAGTTTTAATCTGAATAGACTAAGGGGAGTAGGATTAAGCAGTTTGAATCTGGGAACTCACAGATTTGTTTCAACAGGTTTTTAGGTGCTTAATTACTTGTGTAATTTCATCCAGATGCACTCATTTGTGCACTGCTCAACCAAAGTGAGACACAAGCATACTACACAAACAACTTTCTTACCTGTACGTATTTTTCTGTATCACTAAATACTATGTTACCATAGGGAACATTTCAAGTTTGAAGGCTATGCATGTGTCTAATGTATGCAAGAAGAAGAGAGAGACTTGGAGGTAACCTATCTAAGGTTACCAAGACAGCAGAGTTGGAAGTACTCCCTGAGTCTGAGTAAGCACATGCACCCTTTAACTATATCAGAAACATAAACACCATTTTGTAGCGCTCTCTGCTAGTAAATAGAAAATAATTGCTCCTCTTTGTAACACTTTTACTGAGTTATGTGTATTTTATTTAAATGATCGATCATGTGATAATTCCACATTTCTAAATTTCCCCTGCTGATTAGAACTTGGTTTTGTTTCTTATCTTAATTTGACTACATGACTGAATGTGGTATTTTACGGACTAAAATAAGCCAATTATTAAATCAATAAATAAGAACTTTTTCTGAAAATAATATATATATATATTTATGCTTCTTTGATCACCCTACTATGAAAATAAAGAAAAATTCCTGTTTCCAATGAAAATACCTGTTGTTTTGTTATGGGACAGTAAGGCACTAAGAACTGAAGCTGGAAAATTAAGTTTTGTTCTTTGTTCAGAAACACAAATCATAAATATGGTCTATATTGTTTCAGGTAGCAGTACCCAAACATCACTGTGGCTGGTACTCCATTGCAGACTTCTCAGGCTATTTTATTTTTGGGTAGCTTTGAAATAGCCTGAAATAAGATTCCAAACCTTGTGTAGTTTAGACAGAGAGAGCTCAAAACAAATTGCTTTGACTTACTGATCCTTTTCTGCTAAGGTGAATTAATGGTTACGCTGACAATTGAGGGTCATGGGCTTAAGCTTGCTCCTTGGTCTTCTCTTATTTATTGTATAGATAACTAATGAGAGCTGTTTTCTGGAGTGGTGGAGACCCTGCTGCATATGCAGGGCATGTGTATAAGCTTCACTTCTCTTTTTGTTTCCTCTTTAAATGTGCAAGCCACCACCCTATAGGCATGGTAAATAGGTGTGAGTGAGAGAAGGACCTTACTGATCATAGAATCATAGAATCATAGAATCATAGAAACACAAGGTTGGAAAGGACCTACAAGATCATCTAGTACAACCATCATCCTATCACCAATACTACCCACTAAGCTACTAAATCATATCTCGTAGCACCTTGTCCAGGTGCTTCTTGAACACCGCGAGGGACAATCAATAATTTGACATGATCTTCCTCCTCTCTCCAGAGGTGTTACCAATTTGTTGCAACCACATTACAGAAGAACTTGCTTGAATTCTCACCTATTTGTTACACGAGAAATCTAGCTGATGACAAAAGGAACACACTGTTTATGCAAAGCCAGTAAATTATTGTCACTGCAATTAAGTCTTAACAATCTCTTTAAAGAATGATAATTATTCCAGTTACAATGATGCTAACACTTTTAGTTTAAATCATATGGAGTTAAAATGATATATTCACAAACTTTCCATCTTTCTCTGGTGTCATGCTCACCATTTCACTCTGTCTCTTGATTCTAAGATTGATGGATTCAGGCCAGGAAGGGAGCATACAGGGAGTCATCACTAACCCAAGTTCTTCGTTGTGAGGGGTATGCCACTGATGCTGATGGTTTCTTGTTCCAAACTCTTGAGTCCTGTTGGGGTCAGTTTTACAGTTTTCATAACACATTCTTTCTTCACTCAACTGATAGCCTATATTACAACCAAATTTACCATACATGGGGTGTTTTATGTAGACTGGATACTTATTCTTTGCCCTATTTGTAAACCTAAAAGCTAGTTTTATCCAGATCACAAAGCCACACTCCTCTGATGACCACTAGTTGACCATTTGTGTGTTGGTTTTAGTCCAGAGACCTCTTGTGTTGTCTTGCTCAAGAATTTTGAAGGCCTCTGCAATCATCATGTGCTTTTATTGGTCTATGAGGAATTTTATTCCAGGATTATAGATAATTCATTAGACAAAGAATAACTCTGTGTTATTACTAAATATGGTTACAAAACTATATGTAACTATGGATGTTACACCACAAAATTGTACAAAGCAAAAGATTAAAATAGGTAATTTTCCACTGATCATTAGATTATTGTTGTTAACAAGCAAAAAAATTTCCAGGTAGATGGAAGCAAAGCCTCACAGATTCTGCCACCTGTGCTGTTAGCCTGACACAAAACCTATGGCCAGTTATAAGCACTGGCAATGCCTTGTTCACAGGTGTCTACTTTAGAAGGACAAAAAGTAGGTTCTACTATGTCACCTTTTGGACATCTAAATAGATTTCCTTTCCTTTTCTACAGCTGTGTTCTGTTCCTCTCATAAATTTCCATGTATTTCCTTCTCAGCCACTTAACAGGTTCTAATATTTGGCAGAGGGTTTACATCTGGACTTTTAAATCCTCATGGGCAATTCCAATTCATTTTCATATGTTACTACAAATCAAAAATGGTAGGAAGAATAAAACAACTTATATTGTGGAAAGTCAGCCCTCAAAAAACAAAATCTAAACATAGCATTTCTCTGTTTCTTTGTATCTAGTTTATATCATTTCAAGCATTTTCTAAGCCATACCTCATTAACACAATGTTATTTTATTTTTCATATACATGTACATTTATCATACTGCAGTTTATTAACTACAATCATGGTGTAAATATCGAACTATTTCTATTCAGTATACATCAACTCCTTTTTCTTCAGCTAATACAAATTCTTTTTTTTTTTTTTTGCTGTGACTTCTGTTTGTATGGTTGTCAAGGTTTAGGCTTCTTGGGGTCTCACCTTCTCTGCCTTGTCTTGAAAAATAGAAAACATAAATCTCTTTAGTTAACAAATGGTAACTCCTGAAAGCTAGAAATAACTGGAAAAGTTGAAGGAGTACATAACCTCCCAGAAATTAAAAAAATCTTTGATAATGTATTTCTTAACTTATGAGAAGGAATCAGATCTCCATAGTATGGTCACTGTTTGCTTATTTGGGCTGCTGCAGAATTTTGGTTTTATTTTCAACTTGACCAAATTTTTGTCAAGTTTTATAACAATTAATTTTCAAAGGAAAATCAAGATTCTGGACACTTGACTGGCGTCGGTCTATAAACTGTGTGGATTTTCTTGCTCATAAAATCCAAAGAGAAGACTTAATTCAAGATAAAGAAGTTTATCAAAGATGTTTAAAATCTTCCTTTCACATAATTAATTTAGACCTCTAGTCTTTGTTGTCTGTAGCTGTTATTTTTATAACACAAACATTATTTTCAAATACATTTAGTGTCAAATTTGGAGGAAGGGCCAGTCACTTCTATTTCATAAATTGATAAATTTGAGGAAAAAAGGGTAAAGTTTTTCACATATTCTTCAGCTTTAAGAAGGACTGTGTAATTGAAAGTCTTGAGTCCTTCATGTTCAAATATATATTAGATGCCCTCTTAACACAGCCTGGTCACATAGGAAATGAAGTTCTTAAAATCTCTTTGCCAATTAAAATGAAAGCTTGCTTTTCCTTTTTCCAAAAGATAAATTTCCTACCAGAAGATACTATTGGTTCTTTCTTACAAGCCTAATCTTGCTTATACTATTAACTATGTTATATTTTATATTATATGAATCACATCATATCATAACCTAATTACCTTATTATTTTCAAAACACTGTTAATTGACACTGTTAATACTACCAGATAGATGGCCATTTACATAAAACAAACAAACAAAAAATACATTCACAGAACTTAAAATAAAAAATGTGAAAAGCGTGAAGATGTATGATTTCTAACAAAATATTTAACTTAAATCTTTGCAAAATTGAAATAAAAGAAATTTCTTTGATTCTTTTTAGACTCTTTCTTTCTTTCTTTCTTTCTTTCTTTCTTTCTTTCTTTCTTTCTTTCTTTCTTTCTTTCTCTCTTTCTTTCAAGAAACAGATAATTTTCTCTTTCAGCACAGAACACCCACTGTGAGTGAGATTTAGGGGTAAAGGCTTAAAACTGGCATTTGAGATCAGAGCTTTCAAGCCAGGTGAGCAGGCAGGCTGCCGTGTGAAGCTGTGATGCACCTGGAGGCAGGGGGAGGTTTCCACTGCTGTCTTCTTGGGAAATGCGCTGCAGAGGTGGCAGAAAATAAGAAAATGACTACTATCAGTTGTGCTCTCCTGTCATGTAATTGAGGGGAAATCTCAGGCTGTGTGCAACACAGAAGGGCTATTGCAGAGTGGTAGAGCTTGTTAATGGTAGAGCAGAGTGGTAGTGCTAGCTGACCAGTGCGGCTATTTGGTCTTTATTACTCAATCTAGCGCAGATGCCTGTATCTGCTAGAGTGTTTTGTGCTGCCTAGATGTATGCTAACATACTTATAAGCAAAGGAAATAATAGGTTTGCTTCAGTTTCTTCTCCTGATTTTTGTTAACATTAATTTCAGTCCTGCATGTGGCAAGGTTTTGGTAGCTGGGGGGCTGCAGGGGTGGCCTCTGTGAGCAGAGCCCAGCAGCCGCCTCACATCAGATCAGAGCCAGCTCCAGCCAGCTCCAAAAGGGACCTGCCCCTGGCCAGAGCTNCTTTTTCCAAAAGATAAATTTCCTACCAGAAGATACTATTGGTTCTTTCTTACAAGCCTAATCTTGCTTATACTATTAACTATGTTATATTTTATATTATATGAATCACATCATATCATAACCTAATTACCTTATTATTTTCAAAACACTGTTAATTAACACTGTTAATACTACCAGATAGATGGCCATTTACATAAAACAAACAAACAAAAAATACATTCACAGAACTTAAAATAAAAAATGTGAAAAGCGTGAAGATGTATGATTTCTAACAAAATATTTAACTTAAATCTTTGCAAAATTGAAATAAAAGAAATTTCTTTGATTCTTTTTAGACTCTTTCTTTCTTTCTTTCTTTCTTTCTTTCTTTCTTTCTTTCTTTCTTACTTTCTTTCTTTCAAGAAACAGATAATTTTCTCTTTCAGCACAGAACACCCACTGTGAGTGAGATTTAGGGGTAAAGGCTTAAAACTGGCATTTGAGATCAGAGCTTTCAAGCCAGGTGAGCAGGCAGGCTGCCGTGTGAAGCTGTGATGCACCTGGAGGCAGGGGGAGGTTTCCACTGCTGTCTTCTTGGGAAATGCGCTGCAGAGGTGGCAGAAAATAAGAAAATGACTACTATCAGTTGTGCTCTCCTGTCATGTAATTGAGGGGAAATCTCAGGCTGTGTGCAACACAGAAGGGCTATTGCAGAGTGGTAGAGCTTGTTAATGGTAGAGCAGAGTGGTAGCGCTAGCTGACCAGTGCGGCTATTTGGTCTTTATTACTCAATCTAGCGCAGATGCCTGTATCTGCTAGAGTGTTTTGTGCTGCCTAGATGTATGCTAACATACTTATAAGCAAAGGAAATAATAGGTTTGCTTCAGTTTCTTCTCCTGATTTTTGTTAACATTAATTTCAGTCCTGCATGTGGCAAGGTTTTGGTAGCTGGGGGGCTGCAGGGGTGGCCTCTGTGAGCAGAGCCCAGCAGCCGCCTCACATCAGATCAGAGCCAGCTCCAGCCAGCTCCAAAAGGGACCTGCCCCTGGCCAGAGCTGAGCCAGGGAGAGACATTGGTTGTGTCTCTGTGAGAACAGATTTAAGGAAGGGAAAATACTGCTGTGCAGCAGCAGCTGGGAGAGAGGAGTGGGAAAGAGCCCTGCAGGCACCCAGGTCAGTGCAGAAGGAGGGCAGGAGGGCCTCCAGGCGCCGCAGCAGAAGTTCCCCTGCGGCCCGTGGAGAGGCCCATGGTGGAGCAGGCCGTCCCCCTGCAGCCCATGGGTACCACACGGAGCAGATCTCCACGCTGCAGCCATGGAGGATCCCACCTGGAGCAGGTGGATGTGGCCTGAAGGAGGCCACAGCCCATGGAAAGTCACTGCAGGAGCAGGCTCCAGGCCGGAGCTGCAGCCTGTGGAGAGGAGCCCACAGGCTCCAGCTCCACACAGGAGCAGGTGATCTGGCGAGAGCTGCTGCCCATGTAGGAACCTGTGCTGGAGCAGTCCATTCCTGAAGGACTGCACCCCATGGTATGGACCCATGCTGGAGCAATTCTTGAAGAACTGCTGTCTGTGGAAGCCCACTGAGGATCAGTTTGGGAAGGATGGCATCCCATGGGAGGGACCCCACACTGGAGCAGGGGAAGACAGTGAGGAGGAACGAGTGGCAGAGATGAAGCTCTATGGACTGACCACAAACCCCATCTCCCATTTTTTTGCCTTTCTTCAGGTAATACAAATTCAATTTTTTTGCTGTGACTTCTGTTTGTATGGTTGTCAAGGTGAACAAAGGTGTTTGTATGGTTGTCAAGCTGAACCAAAGCAAGAGCCAACCCCCTCACCTACCCCCCATGCACTTTTCCGCCATGTTTGTGACCATCCAAACCACATATGACACTCGAAGCTAAGAATAAAACTTATATTCACTGTCTCACTTTAAGGTTGTTTTGCATATCTTGTCCATTGTTATTTACAAGACTTCATCATATACTGCAGCAAACATGGACTGCTGTAATGAGAATTTTAGTACTTCTAGGCCTATCTTTTGGGTATTTTTAGAAGATTTTCTTATCTGTATTTCTGTGGCTTTAGTGGTAGTACTTTGTCTGACATTTTTAAACCCTCATATATCTGGAAATTCAGCACCTAGGGTTTTGCAGAAAGTAACTTTTCCTTCTGTACTTGTGTTATGACCTTTGTAGTTCTTCTCCTGCAGCTCTTACATGCTTGTGACTCTCACTGAAATGTTCTGAGGATACACAGGTTCCTAGATCAATAAGGTCTTCTATTGATCTTCTTTTGAATCCAAAAAGTGTAGTAAAACTCCTGAGATGCAAACCTATCTGGATCACAACCGAATACAATAACCCAACAAGAGGAATCTATCAGACTCTGTTCTGCCTTACAGGGTTTAATAAGAGCTACTATGAGCTTTGTGTGTAGTTTATAAATCACAAACACAAGGTGTTTCTCATGACACTGAGGAGAGAGGAGGAAATCTGATCTTGGACAGAAACACACTCAATTAGCCTGAATAAATTAAAAAAAAAAAAAGAAAAAAAGAAAAAAAAAAGGAAGATGCATGCAAAGTGCCAGACATCTATGTTGGTTTGCACCCAACTATTTTTAAACAAAATCCTATTTTGATTACATGGAAGAAGCACAGAGTTGGTGTTTCCTCTGTTGGAGGAAGGATTTTGATTTGAATGTGAATAAAAGCACAATGAACACTGGAAAGTAAATGTTTCTAAAACTGGTCTCTTAACAAAAATTGATCATTTGGATCATAAAAATACAAAATAAATTGTTCAAAGATTACAGGCTAACGTGAAGGAAATAGATGTCTTATTTGATTTAACTTGCTATCCAAGTTGCAGATTTTTACTTTGATTAAATTTATTGTATAAATCTCTTGCCCCTATGAGACCTGCTCTTTTTTATTATTATTATTATTATTATTATTATTATTATTATTATTATTATTATTCTATGATATTCACTCCTGTTTGCTACATATCTTCATTTCATTTTATAGTGAATGTCTGAACTCCAGATGGTGTGATTATTAAATTCAGTAGCTATTTGCTTTTCCTCCAACAGACCACTGGCATGTTGGACTTGCTGCTGTAAAATGTAGTGTACTATGTCATGATTCCCTAATCCACCAATTTTTGTCATTATCAAAGGGAGATTTTATTTTGACAAGAAAATTAAGCTACTGTCCTGACATCTGTGCAGAGAAAGTTAGACTCCAGGAGTCATATTTAGCATATCAGTAGACTGGCCTCATTTTCAGGGAGTTACTTCTTCATTGGCATATCAATAAAATTCAGTGTATGTTGCTGGCTATCTGAGAAGCTACAGATTATCTCCATCATTGCTAACACATTGATCAGAATTACATCATGAAAATATAAGCTCTTCACCTCCAGGAACAGATAGGAGGACACTTGAAAAGTCTGGATGTTTAGGAGGCAGTTACATTTAAAATCATAAAACTGTGATTTTAAAGCATTTTTTAAAAAGAGAATCATAAAAATTTCACAGTAGTCTAAAAGACTGCTTCTCAAAGGTGCGATGTTTTCCTGTCCCCATAAATGACATATTCATAGCAGTCATCAGACCAATCTCCCATTCATTATTCATTCCTTACTTTAAGATCACCATGGGACTCACCATGTTTTAAATGAGTAAGTTAACCAAGAGAACTTTGAAACCGTTTCAGCTTCATATAGAAATGAAATTCTGAAAGAGAATTAAAATTAAACATATGAAGTTAACTTCTTGTTTAAGCATCTTTCCAATTAAAATCAGGATTTTTGAATTTATTTTTCTGTATAAGATGTAGTTTTTTTCTGTTACTTGTAAAAATTGGAAGCTTGTTGCTATGACGGACTGAAGTAGGGTGTGGACTTCACATTTCAGTTTCACAGCTTGCCTCAGATAACTACTCATCCCACCAAAAAACACTGTCTCTGTTTCTCTCTCAAGCTTTCCCTCCTATATATGTGTGTCTGGTTGCTCACACAAAAGTGCATCCATATGAACAGAATGTATATGTCAAGAAAGCCACTGACTTGAATGGCATACATGATATCTATTCAAAGCCAAATAGCAAAGCTAACAAAAATGCCTGCCCTCTCAGACCACCAGAACTGATGTGATCTGAGCGGATTATGGAATAGCTGGATACCTGCAACGATTTCAGTCTAGCTGGATTCTCTGCAGTGATTGTCAGAACATTTCTGAGACAAAGCTATTGTGATGTTTTGATGTGAGCATCTGTTTATTTCCTCTGTCTGCCTGCTGCAGTTTCCTCAGTGCTTGCTTTAGGCCACAACAAAGGCTGTTGAAAGGGCACAGACTCTGTCTGGCAGTTATTCAGAAAGCAGAAGACATTGTCTGGGCTGGATGCTGAAGGAAAGTTCTGAGCTAGAAACTGTGGGTTGCAGCAATGAAGCACAAAGGAGCACAGATATATGAAGTGGGGAGCACGTGGGTTCCCTAGAAGTGGGTCCATGTTACTGATGAATGCTGCAAAGTGGTGAGATGTGTGCATAGTGAGAGATCTTCAGCCAGCATTGGTGTTGGTAGATGCAACTAGATGTGCCTGAAGTAAGAGAGGGGAATGGGCAGTCTCTTTGGATGGCTTCATGTAAGAAGAGAGCAGGGAATGCAGGTGGCTTCCTGGTGCAGAAGGCAAGATGGCAGGAGGGAAAAGAACATTAAATCTAGTTTTAGGGCAACAAAGCTGGTGAGGGGTCTGGAGAACAAGTCCTATGAGGAGCGGCTGAGGGAGCTGGGGTTGTTTAGCCTGGAGAAGAGGAGGCTCAGGGGCGACCTTATTGCTCCCTACAGGTACCTTAAAGGAGGCTGTAGCGAGGTGGGGATTGGTCTCTTCTCCCACGTGCCAGGTGATAGGACCTGGGCTGGGGGAAAGGGGCTTAAATTGCGCCAGGGAAGGTTTAGGTTAGATATTAGGAAAAACTTCTTTACTGAAAGGGTTGTGAGGCATTGGAACAGGCTGCCCAGGGAAGCGGTTGAATCATCATCCCTGGAGGTATTCAAAAGACACGTAGATGTAGAGCTTAGTGACATGGTTTAATGGAGGACTTGGTAGTGTTAGGTCATAGGTTGGACTGGATGATCTTGGAGGTCTTTTCCAACCTAAATGATTCTGTGATTAGCAGCTACATTGGGAGTCTAGTGCTGCCTCAACACAACAGTATTCTTTGTCTTATCTTCTCTGAGGCAGTTAGAACTTCTGGATGGTGCGCACATGGGCCTTCATATCAGAGAACAATGTGTGGAATCTGTTACTACTTTTATACATTTGCTGATCTGTTCAATGACTAATATGTTGCTGAAGTTACAAGCAACATAAGACCCTTGAAGAGTTATAACACTTTCTTTAGCAAAACATTTTCTTTTCTTACTGCCTTTCTGTTGTCAATAATTCTGTGATCTTCATTGTTGTAATCTGATTTGGATAACAAACTGTCTGTGAAGCAGATGGTTCCCTTTGTCACTTCTACAGAATATCAGGTTAGGACTAATTGAAAAATTCCCTGATGTGCAGAGAATTAAGCTTTGCTCTCATCACCCACACAAGAGAAGAACTTGCTTATTTACATAACTAAAAAAACCTTACTCACTGAAGTTGTTGAGATGAATAGATCCCTTTGCCAAGTTTCAGATGCACTGGAGACTGGTGACTCTTTATAGCTCAGTGCTACTGCTCTGTGGCTCTGCAGATCTGTGCTCCTGGCTGGCAACTTGCTTTTAGTTGCTGTTCCAAATGGTTTGGCCTCTTGCTGTGAAAAGATACTTTCACACAATTTCCAATCCATTAAGGAAGTATCTGTCTGGCAGTTTCTAATCCATATGAACTTGTACATTCCCACTCTGTACAAGCTCACGTACTTTCTCTTCTCTCACTCTGCCTGACAGCATAGAGAAGAACCTTTTTTTTTTGCAAGATGAAGAGAAAGGGGAGAAGAGAGAGCACTAACTAGAGTTAGCAACTCTTTCCTCTACAGAAATATAGACCCTGCAAAAAGAACAGGATGAAAATGTTGCTAATGGCCATTGTTCTTCCTGTTCTGAACTTGAAATCAAAGTATGTCTTCTCCTTAAAGGCCTGTCTGTGGACCTGCTATAACCTTTGTGGTACTGCTTAGAGTTTTGGGTTCAAATATGTTTATATTGTTTGATTTTCACTTTACAGTAGAGATAATAAGAGATATCTTAGGAGAGGGTATCCTCTTCTATTCTCACTACTCTATTCTGTACTTTGAATCTGCATGCATCTTGCAATTTTTCATGAAGTTCTGTGAACACTGTATATAGCTTATTCTTTCTTCCTCTTCCAAGTGATATGTGCAGTAGAGAATGATGAGCTAGAAAATGGTTTGAGAAATTTATGTTTTCTTTGAAGTTTTATTAGTGAAGAAGAGTGTAGTCTGAATGTCAAAGACCTATTTGAATGGTCGAGCATGCTGACAGAAGGGGAAGACCATTTCTCAAGCAGCGAGAGTTAGTTGGTGAAAATGACTCATGAAAAACGAAACGTGATAGTTTATACCTGGTTACTTACTGCATTTGGGTACCTGAAAGCTAATAATAGTGGGTTTTGAAAATATCTCTGCACTCTGATCTTATTTAAGCAACACGTGAACTTCCAGATCTTCATGCTGGCATACTTCCAGGGTCCTGTTTGTAACAGTGCCGCAGTTAAATGCAGTGAAGCCACTTTTTAGCTATAATACCCGAACAGTTGTACGTAGAAACCTCCTTTAGGTTGGCTGTACACAGATTACGTTTTTTAATATACCTTGACAAGATTTACCACTCATAACACTACATAACTGAGAAGTCTAGAAGCTGAACTATTATTTTTTTTTCATAACTAATTTCTGGACTCTGTGAAGGAGCTCCTTGGACCTCTACGAGGTCCATTTTAGTGGTTTTATGTTGCTTGCATATATTGCTGTATTATCTGTTTACCATAGGAATTAATCTAATGTCAAATATTAATATCAATAATATCTGGACAGGAAATAACCAATGAATTAATGCCCTCTATTTTATAAATAGTAATAGATATTTTTGCATGTAAACATATGAAAAGTGAATACTAATTATCATTTTTATAAGCATTAGGCTATTCTGAAAAAAATGAAAAAAGATTATCTTTTTAGCTTTCACTTTCTTTTTGTCCAATTTTAGATATTGGTGGAAAGCAAGTAAACAAGGTTCAGCAGCTAAGACCAATAATAGCAAATGGCATTTGATCATTATAAATATGCTTATCTAATAACTCATGTAGCTACATTTATGCAGGCTCCTACTGGTGAATATGTAGAAGAAAGAAGACAAAATCGCTGAAAATGCACTTTTGTTTATAAGCACTACCTGTTGAACTCCTGAGATTTGTTTTCGATCTCTTGTATTAAAAAAATAATGGCAAGATTATCCCAATGATATTAATGGTGTTGCTCTTTACTTGCACTGGGGCTGGTAGTTAGAGTCTGGTTTCCTTGATTTTTGTCTGGAACATTGTCAGTGCAGACTGTTCAAAAGTCTTTTGTTAGCAATGACATTAGGCATGACATTTTCTACCAAGGCATTTTAAAAACTTAAAAGATCTCTTCTTCTTTTCCCCTTTTCTCTCTTTATTTGTATCTTGTGTTGTGGATGACTGTGGATAACTTGTGTTTTCCATATCCTACTGTGCAGTTGAAAAATGTATTTTTATAAGCTAAAGAAAAGCTTTTAAAAATAAAAAACAGTTGCAAGTCTAGATTTCAGTTTTCAGGATCTCTTCAGTTTCCAAACCTGTTCCACATACTGTGGATATAAGACTGCTTCTATAAACAAATATTGGAATTAAGATATGGAGAGAAGTAAAATAAAAATGAAAAAAAAGAAACTGGCATAAGGAGGAGGAATAAATTCTGTTGGGAGATGCTTTCAGACCAGACCACAAAAGTTGCTGGACCGAGTACAGTGTTAAGAAGTGTTACTGGTGAGGCTCTTCTCTGTGGGACAGAGGGCCCTGCCTGTGGGTTGGATCTATTGTCCTGGGGTAGTCACTGCTGGCCTGGGGTCTGCGTCTGCAGAGACTGTGAAGCTCATACAGCCTCTGAATGTTGCTTCTTGCTGGTCATCCATGTGGGCACTAATGGCAGGGCAGGTGGTGGTGGGGAACCTCAGACATATCAGGTGACCTCTGGAGGGTTGCCAGGAGGAGGGACAAGGTGCCAGGTGGTGGTTTTCTCAGTCTAATGGACAAGGGCGAAGGTCTGGGAATGGGTGTGTGATCCTGCTGACCAGCACGCAGCTGTGCAGCTGACATCACCAGCAAAGCTTCAGATCCTTTGGTCATCATGCCCCACTTGAAGAAGTCTTGTAGGAAGAGATGGAAATCAGTTGCCAAAGAGAGGGAAGACCACCCTTGTAAACAGACTTGCAAACCTACAGAGGAGAGCTTTAAAATACATTTGCTGAGGCAGAAGGACCCTAGACCCCCCAGCTGCAAAGGGAGGAGGTACCCATGAAAGAAGGCACCAGGAAAGATTTTCACATTCCCACTCAGAAGGGAGGCCATTCAGAAGCTTACCACAAGTAAACATCATTTGTTACCCATGGCCTGTGTATCTGTGTATATGTGTATACATATGCGTATATGTATATGTAGATACATAGGGCATGGGTAACAAATGAGGAAACAGAAATCCATGTCCTGTCTCGGGGCTATGAAGTGACAGGAGCCATGGAGACCTGGCATGTGTGAGTGGAGCACAGTTCTTGATGGGTGCAGTCTGTTTGGAAGGCCAAAAAATAAGAAGAGGAAGGGGAGTTGTGCTCTACAGAATGGCATGACTTGACTGCACTGAGCTCCAGTGCCAAACTGGAGACATCTCTGTCAAGAGTCCCTGGACCAAGGTCAGAGGGGTTTAGTTTCACTGGTATCATTAGGATCTGCTGCAAACTGCCTGAAGTGGATTTGGCTTCCCCAAAAAAAGTAGCAGAAGGGTCCTGGCCATGGGTCGCAGTCATTACAGGAGATGACACCCGGACAGGCATCTGCTGAGAGTGAAGTATGGCCTTGTGCAAAAATCCAGGAAGTTTCTAAATTTTGTTGCTGACAATCTCCTAACAAAAATGCTAGAAAGGGTGACCAGGAGTAATGCTCTGTTTGCCTAATGCTCACAAATGGAGAAGAATGACAAATATGGTCACAGATGGCAGGATGGGCTGCAGCACCCAGAAAATGATGGAGTTCAGGATCCAGAGGAAAACTGGGGATGTGAATAGGAGGACTCTGAGCTGTGAAATATTGGACTCTGGGTTATTCAGGAAACTGCTAGACAGAATCTCGGAGGGAAGGTGACCCAAGGGGAGAATTTCCCAGGAGAGCTGGTTGTTTTCTGAGAAAAACTTATTCAGAAGTTAGGAACAAATCATCTCATTGGACAGGAGCACTGGGAATTTTGCCAGAAGGCTAAGATGGAAACTTCTGAATTCAGAAGGAAAATGGGAGGATATAGGATGTGGAAACAAGGACTGGCAAAGAGGAGTGACGTAAGCATTGTTCAGACACTTTGGGATGAGATCAAGTAGGTCAGTCAGCCTCACCTCAGTTTCTTGAAAAAAACATAAAGCAGATTTTCACAGAATCTATTTCCAAACATGTGAAGGACAGGAAGATAATCAGTAAGAATCAACTCAGATTTACCAGTGGAAATTCCTGCTTGTCTGACTAAGGTCACATTCTATAATGAAAAAAATTGGCTGTGTGGATGTGATGAGAGAAATGGATGTGATATGCCAAAGCAATGATGTGTTCCCTTTTAAATAAATACTATCTGATATCATAAATGTTTTCAATTGTTTTTGGTAAATTATGGTGGAATAATTAACAAAATATATTTTCAATTGCCATCTGAACTCTATTTCCACTTCCAGAAATTTTCCTTAGGAATGTGAAGTTTAAACAAGAAACATCCAGAGCTAAGCACTATAAAACCCACTTTGTTTTGTCCCAGTCCTTTGAAAAAGACATAATATTTCCTTTGCTTAAAAATTTCCTATTAGTACCATATTGTTATGAAATGACAAAGAGACACTATGACAAATAAATAAATATATATTTTTCCCAGTTCACAGTGAACTTTCCTCTTTTCCAGTGATGCCAGCAGCATCTTACCTTTGATTCTGTGGTGCCTTTTCCTTCTTGCTGTATCTGAGCAAATTAGGTCAGTTTGAGCATGGAGTCCCATCATGAACAGTCAGATAAAATACAAAACTAAAAGGTTTTCCTCTAGCTTCGATCATTTGGGTAGTGACATAAAAATGAGTAAGCTTTAACTGGAGAGACTCAAAATGGAGTCCACAAGTGCCAGAGGGAGATGCAGAACATGGAATTATTATCTGAACTGCCAAATATGGGACGTTTTTCAGCATTTACCTTTTGAAAAGGCTTTAAACCTGAGAAATATATTTATTGACAGATGCTTCAGCAAGGGACCACAGCTACTGTGCTTACGAACCTGTTATACCTATGATTGTATCTATGGTTCTTATTATTGATAATGTCTCTGAAGAATGATGAAGAATGACTCCTTGGCACATAGAAATGCTATAAAATGAGCCCAGAAAGAATGAGAAGGAGAGCTTCCAGCATAGCTCTCAGAAAAAGCTGTCCTTTAAGTAAAATCTGCAATTTTAACCAGGAACTGGTTCTGAATAAAAATTAGGAATTTGATACGCTGGAAAAAAATCCCAATATCAGTATTGTAGATTTAAAAATTGAGAAAGTTTAGGCGGAGAAAGCACTTCATACTAAGCAAGATCAGTATGGGTATTTTCCCCACAGGGAAAGTTCTGCATTTCATTTTTACCCCCACTGCTTCCTCTCCTTAAATCAGCAATGCTCTACTGGCATAAATCTAAAGAAATGTAACATATTATCTGAATCAAACCCACTAGTAGGCAATGTAGCCAGCAAATTTTCACACATGAGAAAACCCATTTCAAATGACTTGCTATTTTTTTTCAGTTTGTGTATGTGCGTGTGTGTACATGTATGTGCATGTTAAATCTGTACCTACACCAAGCACCTAAAAAGACATATATGGTATTTTCAGATATTGCACTGCAGTCTAATTACTTCAGGTGTTTGTGCATGTCATCTGTCCTATTTCATTGTGCTAGTGCGTACGTACAAGCGACTGGAGAAAACGGCTTTATCTCCCTGGTTAGATTTGTTTTTCTTAATAGGTCTGCTTGCTTGCTTCATAATCTGATATGTTTTATTGCACGGTGTCTTTCACTGTAGCAATTGCCAGTATTTGCATATGCCTTCTGTTTTCCAGATGTGTCTTTGTTCCTTTATTTGTCTTGCAGTTTTCTGCTGACTTTCTCTAAGCAACTCTGTATAGATTACTAATAAGTAATCTATAACTAATCTGAAGATGCCTGGTCAGACCGAGCATTTCTTTGGTTTTCTAACTTTAATTGCCAAGTAAACAGCAAACAAGAACAAACCCACAAATACTTTGAGATGGTGACAACGTGCAAAACATAGCAGACAGTACACTAATTTCTCATTACGACCTCTTGGCCCACGTAGTGCACCCAACTTGCACTAAGTGTGCATGTGTCTTTAAACAATGAGAGGATGTAGTGTTTCTGGGACTGCCAGTGATACTAGTTTGCATTCTTTTGCTAAATTAGAGACATTTTACTTGTTATATTTAGTTGATGTTTTGAACAAAAGCTCAAATTTTTCTAATGAGAAAATTTATGAAAATGCTGAAGTGGAGGCACAGCATAGCTCTGCTGAAGCAGTGCTGATTCATACCAGCTGGCAGTGTGGTCCTGTATCTCAGATTGGTTTGTGGCCACATCCCAGCAAAAAGTACCATCAGGTGGTTTGCTGACAAACTGGGAATGGTTTCTGCTACAAAACAAAACAAACAAACAAACAAACAAACAAGCCAAAGACTGAAACCCAGACTACAGAAGAAAAAGTGAAACAGTGTGTTGGCGTATGGGGACTTTTCCTCCACTCCTGCAGCAGAATCAGATCTGCAGAGCTCCCTACATCCTGCTTCTCACCATCTCTTCTGTATCTTCCTCGGTTTTATTCTACTTGACCTCTTTATAAAAACAGCTGCAGAGCTATACTATATAAAAGGATAAAAGGAAATTATTCATAAAAGAGGAACTTCCATTTAGGAGATGAAGAGTGTCTACTAAAATGAGAAAATTGTGAAGCTGAAGATATAAACTTGTTTTCTTAATGTCCGGCAACATCTTGAACTATACCCAGCAGAGAAAAAATAATTAAATGAACAAGAACAGCCAAAAGCCAATGGCTCTACATTGCTTTTCATTCTTCTAACTCCTTTATTTAATAAATGCTTTGCTCTGAATACAGAGATTAATAAAAAGCTCATGATAGAGATTAACATTTTGTTCAATATTCATTGTTTCACGTGTTATAAAATGGAAACTGGAAGCACTTTGTTAAATGGACTGAAAATTTGAAAGGCTGTGTAATTTAACTGTACCTTCTGTAAGTACCTCGAACATTAATCTGAAAAGCTGTTTTGTAGCTGCCAAAAGCAGTTTCCCCTCAGGGATACCTGCACACCTGCCAGTCCAATAGTATGGTACGGTGGCTATATCCTCTCCTCTCCTCTCCTCTCCTGTCCTCCCCTCTCTNTCCTTTCCTTTCCTTTCCTCTCCTCTCCTCTCCTCTCCTCTCCTCTCCTCTCCTCTCCTCTCTTTCATTTCATTTCATTTCATTTCATTTCATTTCATTTCATTGTGCAGTGATTTATGGTTTTAGAAGTAAAATCCTGTCACACCTGTAGAGAAATGCTTGGAGAACAAGAGATACAAATATACTGAAAGATGGGAAAAGGTAAAGTTGCTGAAGCAGAACTGTATCAAATACTGTCCATTGATAGCACTACTGTTAGGGCTTCATTCTTGTAACATCCAAATCTGATTACTCCAAAGTATTTGGAGTGGTCAATGCACTTTTACATTCGACTCCGTTCTTTGTTAGAATGTCTTTCTATGGTGCAGTAAAAAGTCAAACTTCCGATCTGTCATATATCCTTGCAAATATTCCATGTAAAAAGACTTGCTTTTAAAGGGCACTGTATCTTGAATTATCCTCTTTCTTTTAAATAATTACAGTTCAAGTGTTACAAGGACAACAGTATCTTTCAGTAGATTCTTCAAATTGTATTTGTTTTTCTATATGTACAGAGGGCTGGTATTAGCTGATGGAAATAATGTTATGTCACAAGATGTCCAATATATCAAATGAAAAGTTGTTGTTTTCATGATTTTTTTTTAACCTTTAGTCAGCTTTATCTTATTTTCCACTGGTGGGGTAGAAGGAAAACTGTCAGACTTAGTCAATTTGGTAAAAATGTTGTTGGGTCTTGTAAAGCATAGATAGCATTTCAGAAACCTTTTCTCGTAGGAGGAATTTACTTTATTATTATTATTATTTATTTATTTATTTATTTATTTTTCTGTTCATATGACAGCTAAAAATGTTAAAATTCTTATAGAATGGAAATTCCATGTTACAGCCCATTTAAGCTTTGGGCTGTTGGTAGATCACTTTAGGCTCTGATCATGAAACACATTGTCCCTGAAAGCAGAATTCAGGTCCTTGTCTTTCATAAAAAGACAAGCACAGTACAGTAAGATATGATTGTTTTCTTCTAATAATATTGTAAGGCCTTATAAAGCTGTAATTCTTTTCTCCCCGCCCCCTTCTTCTGCCTATAACCAATTAGTGCACTACTTTTTATGACAAAGAAAAAAGCAGGAAATTTTCATTTCATGTATGAAATTTCTCAGTTGAATTGCTTTATTTGATTTTTTTTTCCCCTGAGGCTATTGAGTGGGTGGCATCAAAAAAGCAGCATTTACCGTTACTATGGCAAAGTACTGAACTTCACTGCAGTGCTCGCTGAATCAGAGATATTTAGAGGAACAAGAAATAAAAAAGTGTTCATTTTATTCACTGTCTCCATGGTATATTAGTACATCAAAATATCTTTTAATCTTAAAAGAAGTAGTTCAACTGTACATTCATGACACAAACACCTGCTGGCCATTAAGTGTTTGATTTGCTGTTACTGATTTTTTTTTTTTTTTTCATATTTCTCATTGTATAATCTTTGGGATGAGAAAGAAGAGAGTGAAAAGCAGCCTGTGCTCTCCCACTAATATTGAGAGTCCTGAAATAACAAATTCTCTGTTAAAATAATATTTATTGAATACATTGATTTAAGGATGTGGGTTTTAGCATTCTGTTTCTTTTCTCATTATAATTCACATTTAGTGTTTGGAAATGAGAGAGACTATAAGATACCAAGCAATAGTGATGTAGTAGGATTTTCCAGGATACTTATAAATGGTTCAATATGTCTACCTGTGTGTATATATATTTTTGCTGCCAGATAATGCTAGTTTGGGACCCTGAAGCTGCATCTATCCTGTCTTCTCAATGAAGACAAATTAGCCTGGACACATATGACAGCATGAGGCTAATGCAGACATGTTGTGTCTAGTACTGGAGCTAGCACATCCAAAGGGATCTTGGGTAGCTCTATATGTCATTCCTTTGCCTCTTACAGCAATAACTTAAGAAACTGCAAAGGGAGACAGTTATTGATTCAATCTCAGAGCCAGATCAAATAAGTCAATGAGTTATTGGCTTCTCTCTGAAGCTGAGAGAGCTATGAGAAGTGACAGAAGATCTTGAAAGGCACCCAAAGTTATGTGATAGCCAAGGCTAAGGTTTATATTTTCTTAGTTCTAGTTACACTAATAACAGAGGCAAGGAGCAAGCATTTATCTATTTACAAACAAAAATCCTTCTAGAACTTGAGATGGACATTTTTTAAAAATTTGTTTTCATGATGCTCCTTTGTGGGAAGGGGATAGCAATGGAGATGAAGGAGTGTGACCCCTTAGATAAGGGACAGTATGACAGACTAAGCCCAACTCTGCCTACTTTTCACCTTCCTGTAACAAAAATTTAAGGGAGGCAGCTGTTTTCCTCCTAAGGGCTATTGTATGTACGCATAAGACAACAGGATTCACTCAAAGTTTTCTTTCCCTGGATAAGCATCAACTGGAAACTGCAGAGGTGTAGGAGGCCTGCATTTCCATCATACTTTTACTGCTTTAAAAAGCAAATATCTGATCCTATAAATACACATTTTAAAACCAGTTTGTAAAGGAATAATATAATAAATATCAGTGACAAAATGACACTTTTTCTTAACACACCTTTATTCCTGTAGACTAAAGGAATAACCATTGCAGAATAATACTAATTGGTATGTTTTTATATTGTGCATTATACCACTGATCACTTCAATTCACTTTTATTTACAGTGCAGTTGGTGATTTCTGCTTGTCATGGAAGAAAATGGATGGACATATAAGCCCCCAGACTGTCTAACTAACTGGGGAAGAGTTGGCCATTTAGTAACAAATGAAATGCAGACATGCATATGTTGATAAACATGAATTTCAAAGTAATCATGTAGAAAAATGATATTTTGCTTGACAAGAAAAGTCACCTTAATAGAAATTCTGCAACAGACAAGAAACTGGCCAAATCCATTAAAATCAACAAATTTTAAACATACTTAGAAAGACAGAGAAGAGACAGATTACATGCTGACTTGTGAATGATTTAATAAGAAATCACTGAAGTTAATGGGTAGAGAAAATTTATCTATAGGATTTTTCAAATGAGCAGAACTACTATTTCTATTATGTTACTGTTATATGTGATAGCTTTCAAAAATGAAACAACCAAACAAACAAAAACACACACACAAAATCAAGCTTATAAGCATTTCAGAAAGCTTTTAGCCTTCTTTTTGCTACTTCACAGGTCACGTGTTCCATATAGGTGACACCTCAGAGAGAAGTTTCTGTCACAGAGACTAGTTTCTCTGACTACCAAAAACATTAGATCACAAGTTAAACAAGACCATTTTTGAAAAAAACAGGCATTTCATTAAAGATACATGCTAGCTTATGCAAAGTTAAGCAGATAATGCAATTGACACAATTTCTTGAGCCTAAATATTCACTGGTTCTTTCTACTGATATATAGTTACATAAGCAATGAAACTGGTAAAATATGGCTGAATTAAAAAAAGAAAGAACTTATTTTTTGTCAAGTTTAATTAACTTGTATTCCAGCTTCTTATTGGCCCTGACAGGGAGCTGCACAGATTAAGACCATGTAAGTCGCTTTCCATGCTAACAATGAAAATAATATTAAAATAAGTTATGACATTTTATATTTATTCCTTCCTTTCTATCTAGAAGTAAATAATAGGGAAAATAATTTTTCCTTTGTATCTCAGTTTTGATAAGAGAAAGTCACTCTAAAAATGAATAAAATGAAATTCAGTTGAAACATAAAGCCTGGAATTTCTAAAGAGTCTGTGTTACTGTATATGGCATTCATCTCACAAAGATGTACTTAACTTACTGTATATTGCAGCCACCTCATACTTCTAGTTCCAGTAAGACCAGTTATTAGGAGGACAATAAAACATATGCTGAAATTCCAGAGAACAAAGTAGTTTCAGAGAACACTTAGAGATTGCATCAGTTCAGTTCAATGTGTAGCAGCCTCATGGCCGAGAATAAATCCGGGCCAGATAAGTCACCAGAAGATAGTTAGGAATCAGTTTGACTCCAAGATGAATAAAGTAATTACGTTGGCTCCCAGGGGTGCAGCACAGGAGGAAAACCCTGAAGCTGTATTATGAACAACAGGTTCTGGCTTTTGTTGTGAGGCCTTTGATTACAAGTAGCATTTCATAATTTGTCTAAAATATATACATATTCAAAAACTCTTCTGATTTGGGTTAGAGGAAACATACCACTTGAGGTGTACTTCTCTGTTGCATTCAAAGAATTTTACATTTCTTTTTCCCAAGACAGACTGAATAAGAAATGGAGGGATATTTTTGTATAAAATATTACATAATAAATAATAATAAGTATTTTATGTACAATAAATATATTTTTCTATAGTGAAAATTAAATCACTTGCATGGCAATATTAAAAGTGAGACATCATCTCGACTTACTTAGCGTATTATCATTTCAACAGTCTTGCTTTTTCATCATTATGAGCTACAAAACTTGCATTTACACGCTCAGTGTATTATACCTGCAATTCTGACACTGGCAAGGCTACCTAAAGCTTTTGTTTATCATCTTTTTGAATTCTGAAACACGTTGGGAGAGGTACCAGGGATGAGATAATAATTAGTGAATTCAAATAGTGTTGATATTATACAGGAATGCACAGGAATATTACACAGGAGTATGTTGAGCGATATAACTTCATCCTTCTTGGTGCATTACTTGTCCACCACTGAAATGATAGCAGTGGAAGTATAAGTATGGTAAATCAAAATTAAGACTGTAAATACCCATTTGTGTAACATTTTCCCATTCCAGTTCAAAACTTGACACTTCCTTTTGAACCTCAGATTCACACAGCTGTCTGGAACAGACAATATACATGCAGAGTTTTTCCTGGGATATTTCACTATCAGAATAAAACATGGAAACTTCTCACCAAGCCCAACAATTTTTCAAAGCATATATTTCATAATTTTGTAACCAAGATGCCACCAAAATGTCATCATCTGCCCACAGTAACAAATGAAGGACAGTACCTCCTGGTTCTAGGGCTCTCTGCTGTGTTTAGTAATGAATTTCATTTCTGGGTTGGGTCCCCTGTCTGTTCCCACAAGCCAGGTTTCTGAAAACTGTATTTCAAATTTGAATGAGACTACTGATCGTGAGTTCCAGGAAAATAATTTTCTTAGCCTTCTGGAGTCATTTATATCAGTGCTTTCAAATGTCTCCATCAAAATTAAATGTAGCAATTCTATGTGGGATTTGGAAGGGAAAAAAACAAATCAACATAATAATAAAAAACTTTAAGTGGCATTGCAATAAAGCTCAATTAATTTCTGCAAGGAATTATACAAAACTGTTGGCTGCCTGGAGATGACAGAATAGAAAGGATCCTCTTGTGTAATCTGCTCCTTTACTGTAAAAATATGTATCATTGTTGATAGAGGTTGGATAAATATGTACAACATCATGCTTCTTTATCTCTTATTCATTGTTCCCTGGATACCTGTAAGCTTAAAAAACAGCCCATTAATGCATTTAAATTTTTATCATTGAGAGTTCAGATGTTGCTAATGTCATACTTTATCTCTTTCAGACAAATCTTAGGAAGGAGTAAAACATTCATAATGATACATAAAATTAAATTAAGGGCTTTTTTTTTTTTTCCATTATGTTGTGAGCGTTATTTGTCAAAGTGAAAGTAAATAGATGTTATGAGTGAACAAGTGTTATGAAAAAAAAGTTCTAGAATTTGCTCTCAGTCTACATATTTATGAAACAGACACACTTCAGGGTATTTTATTTTTATTTTATTCTGAAGCTAGAAAAGAGGAAAGGTCTCCATCTCAAGAACCACCAGTTTGAATATAGAGATAAATATTGAGAGTGTGTGAATGTCATTGGAACACCTCACACTGAAATATTAAATGATTAAAATTCAGAAAAAAAAAAAAAAAAGAGCTAAATATCAAAACCCTAAAGTATTCCAGAAAAGGTGTTCTTTCATTTTTGAAAATCTTTGATGTTGAGTATAGTTCCATGGGTGATTTATTTGTAGGCCAGTAAGAAGAGAAATGGATAAATAGGCAGGAAGCAGGGAGAGATATAAAGTAAGATTCAGAAGTTCTTTCAAGCGTCCTTGTAAAACTTCTCGAGCAGAAAAGTAAAGGGAAAATTTTTTCAAAGGGAAATTTTCATCACAAAGTTTTCATCAGCTTTCTGCCCTCTTTCCAAATTCTTTTCTAAGTACCACAAAGGCAGCTGTCAGGTGATGGACGGTTATAAATACCTTCTCTTAGGACTTAAATACCAGCAGCCTTTATGAAAATCTGACCTGGCTTTATGGTCTGAATATATTGAAAACATATTAGTGGTTTATGGCTCAGCATAGGTGATTTTTACATGAAGTCTTGCATCCCCATTCAGCTCTCTGCAGCTCCACTCGTATGTGTGCGATGGCTGCCGTCTTGCTGAGACCAAGGGGATTTGTTCATGGGAGTGCCATGTAAAGCACTCCTTCTTTAAGGGGCACATCAGGTTTTTCATTTTTGGGGGGACTGCTCCAACCCTGTTCTAGGGAGCACATGTACAGGAATACAGTTCTGAAAACAGTCTCTGGCTTTGTCCTCATGTCAAAGGTTTAAAAGAGAGTTTAAAAGGTCAGAAGGGTTTGCAGGTGCTTTAGCACTGTTTCTGGGCTCTTGAGCTGAGACAGAGGTAGTGGTGATACTGTCTTTCAGAGATGTTGCTAGCACTGCTTCAGGTTCTCAGCACAGGAAGATATGACTCATTTCTTGGCAGAACTCTATATAGCTGGTAGATTTCTTTTTTTTTTTTTTTCTGTTGAAGTTTTGCATATGCCCAGCTGAAAGAAGACTGGTTTTGCACAAGGAGTTGGTTCAGCATGGCATCTGACACCAATTGCAACCAAACTTTTTAGGAATTTCTCTCCTCGAACAGGCCTTCAGCTGTTTGCCATGCTTACCCTGCAGCTAGTAGCGCAGCTTGTTATGGTGAGCAGTTTGTCCAATTTTCTATGTTGTTCCTACCAGGATCTGAAGCCTTGTTCTGCTCAGAGGTGAATTTCTCATGCCCTTCTGTGAGGCTTGTAAGGAGAGGAACAAGCCAATCCAGTCATTCCCACTGCCTTGCTGAGATTCTTGTCCCTGAGATTCTTTTTAATACCTGCGGAATAGCAACCAGCTACAGACTCCAACATAATGTCATCCGATAGTCAAGGACTATTACATTATAATTTTCTCTCCTTCTCAGAGCTCCCTGTGGAAGAGGAGAGTAAAGTACAGGGCTGGGCCACCATTGCAGCTCCTTTTGCTCCTCCGTGACTTGCCTCTGGATGGAGACAGTGGGCTCAGAGAGGCATACATGAAACGCATCCTTCAGGCAGGGCATGCTGAGGGGTGGGCTGAGCCTGACAAAAGGCCTGATACAGGGGATTGGCTGTTGGGAACATCACCTCTGATTTGGCAAAGAAAGGGGTATTAAGAACATTTTTATGCTGAAATATGGGGACACGTAGGGCAGCCTTTTTATTACAGATTATCCACAGTAACCACTGCCCCTCCTTGTTCAGCATAGCTCTGTTCTTCAAAGAACAGCAGCAAGTGCAGACTATTTTATCTCAGTAGCAGCATGCTCTCCCCCCAGCAGCTGTGTCTGAATTCTTAAATGTAGAACACTGGGAAAGTTACAGGTTACATCAGTCCACTTAGTTTTCAGAGGAGAAACTCTACTGCTCTCCGCCTACCACCCTCAACACCGACAGTGCTGCTTTTTTAAGTGACACTGCTGCTCTTTAAAGTGACACTACTGCTCTTCCAAAGTGGCAGCAGCTTCTTTCTCTTCGTTCTGTTCTTCCCAGCTGTCTGTCTTCTACTGTCAGATTTGCAGCAATGGTCCCTTTGCAATGACCAAGGTTCATAAGCCATGGGTGGACAGAGAAGCATATTTCATTTCGTTGCCAGTTTCTAAAGGAAGGCATGGGGCATGTTCTTGTTGACATGCCTCTGCCCTGGGCTTTTGCACCATTCTCAGTGTGGCATTGATGACCTTCTTATAAACTCCATGCTTTTTCCCTTGCCAGAGACATATCATCTTGCTTTTCATTTTTAGGTTGCTTTTCTCCACTAGCCCTATTTCTGTTATTTCCTTTGACAGGAGTTTGCTGATGTCACTTTTGCCCTTCTATGGCAGGTCTTCCCCTCCCCTCCCTCCACTGTCCCTATTCCTTCCTGTAGCAGACTTGCCAGGCCTGCTATCCTGTTGACTGTTGCCTCTCCTTGCACTGCAACTGCTTCTGTCTTCCATTTTCCCTCAGACAGGTCTGTCCTGTACTTGCTGCTGCTTTCCATTTTGCAAAGAAGGCAGAGAATATCTTCTTCCTCTGCCAAATTCTTTCTATCTATTAACTTCCCATTTGCCTTTCCTTGCTTGCTGTATACATGATCAGATCCTGCCACCCTTTGTAAAACCAATATATTCTAAACCACCTCATTACCTGTGTTTCTGCTATGTTTTTTTCATGACTATGTTTTTTAACTGGTACCAACTGCTGGATGACAACACTGAATTCAGTGTATCCCCAGCACAACCTTCTTCCACAGGCTTACTGCATTATGTCTTTATATAGTGATTATGCTCTTATTTTTTCTCCTGCTAGTCCCTCTCCTTTTCACTCCCATGTTGACAAATCTGTTTTTGAACTGGAACTATTGAATCTTTCCCTGTGTGCATTCAAACAGCAATGTGCTCCTCTCTCAGGAAGGACCATGCCTTGCCTTGCGTTAGCTGCTGACTGTCAGCTGTGCTGTGTTTAACTCAGTGCCTAGTCCTCCTCTTTGCTTCCCTACAGCCCTCTGGTCTTTGATACCAAGCTTCCACAAAGAGTTTCAAATGACACGAGGTCCTGCTTTTCTATGTGCTTGTGCTCTTCCTTCTTCTAAACTCAGAGGAAAGGAGATATCTTTCCTCAGCATTTTCTCTTGTTTTGCAAGCTTGGTAGGGACAAGTGGTTATCAAATTCTTAACAGTGCAGCAACTCTAAAGAGCTCTTCTAGAAAGTGAAGCTTTTACATTACATAGCAGTGGCAGGTTTATGCAGCAAATTTTGTGGATGGCTTTTTCTTCCCCTTTATCTCAGTTAATTATAGCAATTTGTGCCTCTTCTCTATCCTATCACATGTGTAATTTAACTAGCTGTGAATCTTTTCCTTGAAAATACCAGGAGGATAAATTGCTTCTTTGACAACTAAATGTATATATTATTCTCCACTGTAGACTTTCAATGTCAGTTTGGTGTCTAATTATCCTGGATGAGCCAGGCACTGTCCAGCTCTAAAGACAATGTCCATACCATATTTTAACAGGTTATGGGACCTGGTCCTTTGCCACTGTATCTGCGTTGTTTTTTCTTGGCACCGGGCTTTGAAAGCTGTCCTTCATGTTGGACAGTTCTGCACCCCCCTGTTTGCTAACCAGCACTGCAGTCTGCATTCAGTCTACCCACCTGTGCTCCAGCCCTTCCTGGACCTCCGTTGGAGCACAGGCACTGCCCTGTTCACAGGCAGCTATTCTAACAGCAAGGAACTCCTCTCATCATGCCTTAGGTTGCAGAAAGTGAGATACCTAATTGCCACTCATTACTGAATAGTTGTTGTGAAGTTGTGCCAGAACTAACTCCTGCATCTGTGAATTAGTAGACCCCTGGAGTCACAGAAAAACCTTTAAAATCTGCAGAAAATCATGGGAATCCATGGCCACAATTTTGAAATTTGTTGCTGGTAAAACCTTGGTGTGGTATGGGAAGCATCTAAACAGCATGATTATTTTAAAATCAGTAGAGAGGCCTTCAGACTCAAAAACTAGATGATCATGAGACATCAAATTGACATAGAAGTTTGTGCTAGGGAGACCACTCCCAACCAGGTATTTTGGAATAGCTGCATAGATCACGTGGTTGGGGCGGGGG